>PDNA01000107.1:0-107569 GCA_002573605.1 Polytolypa hystricis UAMH7299 | reverse complement strand
TTTTTTTTTTTTTTTTTTGATTTGCAGTTTGGCAGAGCAAAGCAAAGTCTCCCCTGGCGTTTTAATACTATTGACTGCTATCGAGGTGGTTACGGGTTCTTTTTTTTTTTTCGTTCCTTGTTGGGCGCGTGCGGTCGCCGTGTGTTTTCAGGGGCGATTTGTGGGGCGCGGAAAACATTTTGTTTTTTTTCACTAATTTTCGCCGCTTTTCCTTTTCTTGTTTTCTTTCAGTGTCTTTTGCAAGTTTGAGGGGGAGAGAAAACAGCTGGGGCTGCCTGGGAGAATACACGGGGAAGTTGTATCTATCATACTCTACAGCTTTGATCTGACATTTCAATAGTCGGACCCCCCTTGCTATGGTAAGGGGCAGGAAATATGAAATGCTTATATAAGCGCCAAAAGAAACTGTCTAGATTAGCACTATAAAACTAACATAGCACTGTCAGTAACTTCAATAGCCCTACCTCCTAGCTACATTCTGCACCATTGATATTTTTGATACATTGATGTTTTTGATACTCCTACACACGAGCAATCATCACACACACCCTGATAAAAAGAAACAAAAACATCAAAAACAAAATACCACATGCACAAATTCAAACTCCCTTCCCTTCTCCATGCCTCCTCCCACAAAACTAAAACTCAACATCCCCGCTCTAAAATCCACCTCGCAAACCCTACACCTCCTCTACCACCATAACAAGAACCAACATGGCAACTGTAAATGGTGGAAATGGTTGGGTATGTTGAAAAGGAAGGTGGCGGGGTTGGTAGAGGAGATTGAGAGGCTTGAAAGAGAGGATGGAGAGGGGTGGGAGGAGGATATGTGGGATGAGGGGGATGAGGGGGATGAGGGGGATGAGGGGAGGAGGAAGGTGAGGGAGTGGATTGGATATTTACACGGTAGGGTTGTGCCGGGGGCGTATTTGTAAGTTTTTGGAATGATTTCATTTATTTGGGATTCATGATTGCTGTTTGAAAACCATTTTCTCTCATCTCCCCCGTACCTTGCACTCGTCCTTTGGTTCTTGTCAATCACCAATACCCTCCCCACATTCCATATAATGCCACGATTTACACACATAAAAGGCCACACAGCACAAAAAAACCACTAACCAGAACCCACGCACACACGACCACAGCGCATTCTCCACCGTCGTGGCAGACACGCAATTCTCCGTTCTGGGCACGGTGTTACTCGCCGTCCTAGCGCGCATCACACATGCCACGGGCGGTTTGAAGAGTACTTCCTCGTCTTATTCTTCAACAGCTACCGCTGGTGCGAAGCAAGTGTTTAGCAGTAGCGGCGATGATGGCATGGTTGCTGCCGATAGTCTGAATGGTGGACTACGTCGAGGGGGGGATTTTGCGGCCCTAGTAGAGGGCTCTGCGGGTGTGGATTTGGGGTTGGATTTGGGGGAGAGGGTTAGTAGGGATGCCATCGATGATCGTGATCGTGGTGGGGGTGGGAGTGGCAGGGCTCTCGCTGCTGGGAGTAGGACGAGTAAGGTTATTCCGTCACGCGACATGGAGTATTCGAAGGGTGGGAAGATGTCTGATGCGGTGACAACGATAGTGACAGCGACGCCTGTGTCTGCGTCTTCGGCAGCAGAAACTGAGCGGCAACAGCAGCAGCAGAAGCCGAAGAAAGTCAAGAAATCCAAGAAACGCGCTGCCAGTCCGCTGCCTACTATGGTTGAAGGTTCCACAGCGAAGCAGCAGCAGGAAGAAGAACCCGAACGCGAACGAGAACGAGAACCACCAAAAAAGAAGAAAAAACGGAAAAAAGCGAATGCTATTGATGATATTTTTGGAGATTTGTGATGAAATGGGGGCTGGGGTGCATTTCCCTTGGTTTTGATTGTATTATTCTATCCATTTTCTTTCGTTTTGGTCTGGGTAAGGCGATGGCGTTGTGGGAGTTGTATCCTACGAATTCTTTTTCTTGGGGGTGTGGACTTCCACTGGTGCAATGCGGTGTTTTTTATATCAGGAGGACCAACGGGTATATTGCGCACCACGAAAGCTATTCTAAATCTTACTGTACATATACAAATCCTAATCCCTTCCTCCACCATCATCCTAATTGAAAGAAATATATACACCCTAAAAAGAATTCCCTATGCCGTTCACCCACCCCTCCTCTCAAAGGGACCACATAATCCCCTCCCCCCAAAGGATATTAACCACAAGATGATGCGCCACACTCCACGCAGAGCAATACAAGAACTTTGGCGAAAACACAGTCCAAATAAATAAATGCGCTCTCAACACTGTGCACGCCAGCATCACGCCAAGGATATTCGTGCTCACGAACAGCGTTAGGAGGCCTAAATGATGGCTGCGGTTTGTTGTTATTGTTGTCAAGCGTCTGCGGTCTTTGCTACTACCATTGCTGCTCCTTCTGTTGTCACTCTCGATAAACAACTCATGCGTGGCCAGCACCCACCAAATCGGCCCCGCCCAATTACCCACAAACGTAAGCAATCCGACAACAACGACATTGAAACTGCTGATTCCATTATACGCATTGGATAAGTCGACAGAGGAGATGGAGTTGGAGCCGCCGAGCGCGAAGAACGAAGCGTATTGCAGGATCAGCGAGGTTATGGAGATTTCGAGGCCGGAGAGATACATGGACGAGAGGAGGGATTCTTGTTGGTGGAAGAGGAGGTAGAGGGGGATGTTGGTGGTTTTGGCTTGGGTGAGTAGGAAGAGGGTGAGGATGTCTTTGAGGTTGGAGAAGAGAACTGAATAGAGTAGCGGGAGGTGAGTAATTGCGAAGTAATTCATGAGCATGGAGTTTTGGGGTTGACTTACCCTTCCTGTCCGTCTTGGTGTGAGAGATTCCGCGAAGGCTGGTAACCGTTGAATATACAAGAGCTAACCCAATCCCTACAAATACGACTCTAGCCTGAATAACTAGGGAAATTCCCTGCACCGCCTCCGCTAAACTCTGAAGTAGCGTGGAGCCTTGTAGTAGCTCAGGAGAATCTGCGGCCGTAAATGCGATCTTGAATATGAAAGCGAAACTAACCAGCGCAGGATACACTGACAATATCATTGACGACGGCGAGTTTCGAGATATCCGACGCATCAGCCGTTGACACACGTCAACGTATGTGAAAAGGACGAGGACCCATAGGATGTTGGGGTGAAGGCGTAAAAAGCCAGTTGTTATATCTGGCTCTGCGGCAAATTTTTGGCCCGTTTGGTTCCAACGGCGGACGATCCTGGATAGTACTGCGAAGAGTATAGGGCTTATGGGAAAGCCGGATCGGGAATGCGGGTATCTGTTAATGGAGTCAGTTTCTGTGAATGTTGTTCAAGTATTCCTTTTGCAAATTTAACGCACGATCGGACATAAAGATAGATAACCCAACCACTGAGCACCCAGTACCAAAATTGCTGCTCTTCTTCAACGTAACTACTTCCAAACATCATAGCACTGTAGCTAACTATGATCAGAGCGGTAAACATCCCCGCGGCTGGTGACCTGGCAAGAGTCTGGAAAGACGACATAAACGACAGCACTACTGCTATGCTGGCAAGGGCAGACCCGAGATAGAGTCTAGACAGGTCATAGCTGCTTGCGGTGCTGCTCATTATTCCTTGGGCGGATTTCAAGAAACCAAGAAGAGCGCTTTCCGTCTCGCTAGCAAGATTGCCATCATCACGCGCGGACTGGACTAGTTTCGAGGCACTATACCACTGACATTCAAGTTTGTCGAGGTCTGAATTTTGTGCAGCATCGCAGGGATCCGAGTTCGCGTCAAAAGCATGGCCAGGAAACGTAGTTTTGACAACATTGAGAAGCTGACGGGCGTTGTTTTGAAGAAGTGCAAGCCGTTCCGAATCTGAACTGTGTCAACGGTGCTTCGTTGTCATTTCCATCAAGATACTGAACTAACCTTGCTGCCACAGCGGGAGGAAGTGTGACATGAAGCCACCCAAACTATTGAGAGGTATTGGAAAACCAAGTAATCCTGCCAGAGTTGGAGCAATATCGGACTGGTCTACGGAATTGTAGAATTGGTAATTGTCTGAGCTGGGAAGCGGACTCTTCTGGTTCTTCGCAATCTGTTGAAGTTTCGGTGAGATAAAAGTAAGAGCCGCTGAAGTCTCGCCAGAGGATGCACCTCCGTGGTTGCCGGCTTCGTTCATGCCATGATCGCCGCACAGTACCAGGAGAGTGGAATTGAGATGTTCATAATCGATCATTGCATTGTAAACCTCTTTGACAATTGCATCCATTTCCTGCTGCTTGGGGACCATATGCAGACTTCAACTCCGTCAGCAGTGCCACGACCTTGACCCTTTAATGGAAATCATACCTCTTGGGACCAGTCTTATGGCCAATATGATCCAAACCAAGATAATGCATAATGAACCCAGACCAATCATCCATCAGAAGTTCCTCTGAAACATGACGAGTAACATTGTTGTCAACTTCAACGAAGTCCTAGAACAAAATTAGCTTAACCGTACATCCATAAGGGGTCATTAGGGAAATGAACTTACCGATACAAAGAAGCTCGTAGTGCCATCATGTCTATCAAAAAAGTCCGGGAACAGCTTTAACCAAGTGTCATCTCCATACATGACTAGACGGCCTCCAGGTCTTGCGCGTAGCTGGGCTAGCCAACTGTCCTGGTAAACGAGGGACGAGGACTTATCCGACTCTGCAATATTAAGAATTACGTCTAGAAAGGACGGGACTGAGCCGGTGGTAATGGCTTTTACTCGAGGCATTGTCACCGTCGGGGCACCAGCATGCGCTGTAAATGGGATGGCAGAGCCAGATCTGATTAACCTGCACGGGGAGTTAGGGGAGAAACCTTTCAGGGCAAGACGGGGGTTTGGGCAAAAGGTTATAGCTACTAACTCTTGGGTAAATTCGAAGCCTGATGGTTGTGCATACACGAAATCACTGTTATACTAGTCATAAGCGTTTGCGTGCAGGGCTCAGGAGTAGAAACGGGAGTTACCTCCGTAGTGCATCAACGACCATGAACACAACCTTATCAAAGGGTGCTGTAGCTGGGGCAACATTGTTGCCATCTTCAAAAACCGCTAGCCCTGAAAGAATTGGTTTATAAGGAAAAAATCCACTGGCGAACAGCACCAGTGCCAGGGGAAGTAAGAGGTTCGCAATGGCCAGCGAGAGTTTTTGCCGGAAAGCGGCCATTGTTCTAGAAAGTAGGATAACAATAACCAGCCTAAAGAGAGAAATATCTAGCTTATGTAGTTTGAAATTTCTTATTGTCCATTTCCGCGACCGCTCACCTCCATGTTTGCTCAATTGGTAGGTCTATGAGGTTATATCAAGGTTGTGTACGCTGGGGATGCTGCTGTTGCATGCTGTATGCGACAGTTTTGCCGTCTCTCACCGCTCTTTAAACCAACCAATAACATCACCCATGGAATGAGATCATGCTCAAGGGGTCCTCAGACTCGCCAGTATTTTCATTTCGGCCCAGAGTGTCCAAGAAATATTAGAAGCAATAAAAACTCATCGATAGGTTCTAAGCCCGTTGATAGAGAGTTTCGGAATAGAGAAGGATACATTCTAATCGTTCAACCAACAGAGAAACTATATAGTACAAAAATATATATATATATGGGGGAGTCGTCAGAATCGAGTGCATTCCACTTGCAATCTATTGCGCCCGTTACTACCATGAGATGTTCGCTTATCAAATAGACAAAGGTATGGGTATGCCTCTCCAGTGGATGACCTACCTATATCCAACATCTACCCCAATTCCAGCGCAATTATTCCTTCAACCACGATCTCTGCGCAAAAGAATCCGCGTATTCTCATACACCAAGAATGTCACCCACGTACTCGGCAGCACGCGCACCATACCCGGTCCCAACCCCTTATAGAACCCCGCCATCCCTTCCGTGCGCCAGATCTGCCGTATCGCATCCGTCACGCCACGATATGTGCCCGCAGCATCATACGTCTGCAATCGCGCGCGCAGTACTTGATATGGATACGTAACGCAGCCGGCGAAGACCTTGGACAAGCTCGATAAGAGCAGATAGTCGAGGTTGCCGAGTTCGCGCTGGCCCTCCGTTGTGGTACTAGCATCGGTTATGGTGAGGGAGGGCCCGTGAGCTTGTCGATATCGCTTCAATTGCTCGTAGGCCATGAACTGTAGTGCGCCATGGCTCACGCCAAATAATGCGGGGACTAACCCGCGATAGAAGCCTCCAACGCCTTCAGTGACGTAGATCTGGCGGATTCCAGCGACGAGGGATGGGTATGCGCCTGGAGCATTGCGCCCGGTGGATAGCATGCGGGTTTTTATTACCCAGATCGGATTCGTTAGTAGGGCTGTTAGGGCGCCTAGGTTTTAACCAAAAACGGTGCAAGTTAGTAAATCCCAAAAGGATAGAATGGCACGAAGAGAACCAGCGGTGCGGCGCATACCTGCAGTTCCTGACGCAATAAAGAAATCTAGCGAGCTAAGGTGGCTCCCTCCTTTCCCGTTGCCCTCCCTAGAGCTCTGCCATGAATGTAGAACCTCCTTGATCTTGCCGTACCACAGAAAATACAAGCCCCAGCTCACAGAGTTACCCACGAGATTGGGCGTCAAGCCCCTGTATAATGCCGGAATCCCACCTTCATTGCGGAGAATGCCCTGGGCGACGCGGACCGAGGAACCAACGCGGGAGGAAGAGAAGCGGTCGACTATTCAGAAACAGAAATTATTCGACAAGGTTAGCATGCGTATACAATTGTTTTTAAAAAGGCCCCAATGATCAAAATAACACACCTTGTAGTCTGGTTTTGATAATATCAAGCGGGTGGACGACGAGGGTTGAGAAAACCCCCGCTGAGAAGCCGGCTATCGACTCGACCAAGGACGGCGGGAGAGCATTTTTATCATTCATGGACCCCCTCTTCTTCTCTGTCGTTTTTGATCCGGCTTGGGATTGTTTCAACAAACTTTATCTAAACGGAGAGGGAGGGGGGATGATGTGTACTGGCTTAGAGAAGTTTGGAGGGAGAGCTCCAGACGCAGAGAGAAAAATCGTGATCTCCGCCGCTGACCGAAGATGACAAACGCCAGACGCTCAACGCAATGCTTAAGTCTATGAATTTTGCTTGAAGCGTGTCGGATTTACTCTCTTTGAATACAGCAGATTATACTGAATTACTACCGTCTTAAAACTCTTTTTTTAGTGTAAATGCGTAGATATAACAAAGCCACACGGATCAAAAGCTAAACGTTTAAATCATGTAATTTTCAACCCATACCCCAAACAATATAAAAAAAAAACAGAAATAATGTACATGTATATTATGCCAATAACACAAACCCAGAGAATAGCAGGGGAGAAAATTGAAAGAAAATAAAATGACGTGGCCCGGTTTATGCCAATTGTTTTCCTCGTAGTTCATTCCATTGCGTCACAAACATGTCAGCGCTGCGAGATGATGCACCGGTTTCTCTAATCGTTGTCGGTTTCCCAGTTCGACTATATGGCGATATCGTTTATCCACATCCATCACCGATGAATGCGCTTTTAAGCTAGGGGGGAGAATAGCCTGATGCGGAAACTCGTTAGTTGGGCTTGGTCCAAAGGAAAGAGAGCGGAGAGCGCGGTGCGGAATTACTTGAAAAGCTGAGGTCTGGGTTCGCTGTAGGTATATCCTAGATTTTGAGACGAGTCAGCCACCGTTCTGAGCAGCGATTTCCAATATGGCTTACCAAGATAGATGATCAAGGGGAGATATCCGCTGCAAGGTGTGAAGAAGAATAGTCAGTCCATGGTCCTGGAGGTCGTGTTATACGAATTCCAAATGGTCTTGCGGCGCACTCACTAGTGGACAGCAACCCTTGAGATATCGATAACCTTGGAAATGCGTTCCTATCGCAGCGCATTAGTGTATACCTCTTTACACGAGCAAGTCGGGGAAGATTGTTTCCGGGAGATCGAGTGCATACCTTGGTCTCTTCGGAGAAGTTCACCATCTTGTCAAAAGGTCCCTTGCGAAAAGGCAAAAGCGCGCAACGAAATGAAATGGTATAGAGACACGGAGGAGGTTTGGTTCTTGAACGTCTTCGAGCTTCTTGTGCGGTTGAGAATTGAAGATTCTTGAAGAAAGCCATGAGCCGCGAGCTTTGGATAGGAAGGTTACGTAAGCAAGAAAAATGCTGGCAGAAGTGCAAGCTAAACCCAGTTCAGAAAGGGTCAAGCTTCATGTCCTCCATGTTCCATCTTTCGATTGATCCCTCTACCTCCTACGAGACCTGCAGCAGTTTAATATTTAATCAGCAGAAAGACAATCACAAGCTGTGTTAATCCAATCTTGTATTGAAAATCAACGCACTGACATTGCCTTTGCGACTGCCATTGCTCACACGCCCGTAACACGCCTCGCTCCGCATCCTCCGCAACCATGTCTGGCGCAAGGCACTGGTACGTCTGATCCTCTGTATATCCCCAAACGTCACACATACAAACTAACGCATATTCACAGGGAGCAAGATAAGGAAGCCACCGTATACATCGGCAACCTCGACGAGCGCGTCACAGACAGCTTAGTATGGGAACTGATGCTTCAAGCCGGCCGCATCGTGAACGTGCACTTACCCAAGGACCGCGTAACGCAAACCCACCAGGGCTACGGGTTTGTGGAATTCATCAGCGAGGAAGATGCAGAGTACGCGTCGCGCATCATGAACCAGGTCCGGTTATATGGGAAACCGATTCGTGTCAACAAGGCGTCTGCGGATAAGCAGAAGACAGTGGAAGTGGGCGCGGAGCTGTTTGTGGGTAATTTGGACCCCATGGTTACAGAACAGGTGCTTTATGATACGTTCAGTCGGTTTGGGTCGTTGCTGTCTGTGCCAAAGGTAAGCTGCATCTCACTCTATTTCCAGTCTTTCGCCTACAATCAGCAGGTGTGTCTAACGATGATATGAAAACAAAACTAGATCGCCAGAGACGACGCCAACCTATCCAAGGGCTACGGCTTCGTCTCATTCAGCAACTTCGAAACCTCCGACGACGCGATTGCAAACATGAACGGCCAATATCTCATGAACAAGGAAGTCTCAGTACAATACGCGTACAAGAAGGACGGGAAGGGTGAACGACACGGCGACGAAGCAGAGCGTATGCTCGCCGCTCAAGCGCGGAAACACAACGTGCAGCCTCAAGCGGCGCCGCTTCCACCTCAACTTGTCGGTGGTGGTGGTGCTGCTGGTGCTGCTGGTGGCCCACCGGCGGGACCCCCCCCCGATGCGCCGCCGCAGGGTATGTTGGGCCATCAACCCAACCCAGCCGTTGGACGCGGCATGCCTCCGCCCATGGCGAACGGCGTCTATCCGCCAAACGTAGCCGCACCCCACCCACCGCCGCACCAACAACAAAATCCACGCGCACCCTTCCAGGCACCCCTCCAGGGCCCGCCACAAGCTCTCGCAGCCCCCCCACCAGGCCTTCCCGCTCGCCCACCCCCTTCTCAAGCGGGCTATGGTGGACCGCCAGCACCGCCGCAGGGTTTTGCTCCTCCTCCGCCGCAGCAGCAGCGCTTTGGACAACCTCCACCAGCGGGATTCGCGCCTATGCCCGGCGGTGGACATCCCGGTGCGCCGCCGCCACCGTTGCCTCCTCAGGGGTTCCAGCAGCCGCCCCAGGGATATGGAAGGGGACGGTGAATTTGAAGTTCCAAAGCCTACGATATTGGATATGTCGTATGAATTGCAGCTGCATTGATACACAACGAGAAGGGGACACAATTTCAGAGCCGCATTTTACAATGAGCTTTTAAAACCAGGCGTTGCTCCTTTTCCCATGTTTACTCGAGATACATATCGATCTTCGTCCCCGGCCTATGTCATTGAGTGGTGTGGGGTGGTATCAAAGAAACAAAGAGCATTAGAGGTACTCGAGAACTGATGCTTGTTAAACGAACCAATTAACTAACAAACTGGGACAAAACATCGCCAAAATATACGAGGAAAAGAGGCTTGCAATCAAAGAAAGCATATGTATTGAGGCGTGCGGTATATATGTGAAATCAGAAGCGGAACAAGAGTTGAGACTGTGATAAAAAGAGATCAGATCTTTTAAACGAGAGTGGATGGCCCCGGGCGGGGTCTGATGCAGCGCTTGGACGAAAAAGAAAATAACGACCAGGAAATGGAAATAGGAGATGGTGCTGATCTTCGACAGAAGAAAAGAGGGAGAGAACATGGAAAGGAACCCCTTCGCATGCGTGATATAAAATGTGAAGTAATGAAAAATCAATCAAGAGAGTGAACGCTTAAGCGAAATAGCAAAGCAAGGAAATAATGAAAGGCAACAATCAAAAAACGAAAGAAGCAAAACATCCTAGTAGTTTGTGCCATATGTGTATCCCACCACCCCGCCCTTTAAATCGCCAACCCGTAAACCCATGTCTCCCTCCGGCAAAATTCCAAAAATAAAATAAAAATAGAAATCCTCCACAGCATCATGAAAACGACACAAACTTCGGATCCCTCGGCCTCCCATCAGGTCCAATATTATTCTTCGCAAAGTTCTGCTCAGTATAAATGCGTCTCGCCTCATTAAAATCTACGCGACGAGATTTCATAATCTTCATGACTTCGCGTTTGCCGGCTTGGTCGAGGCCGGCGCGCGAGTCGCCGGAGGCGACGTTGGCGGTGAGGTCGAAGTCGGTGGATGTGAGGCCGGCTTCGATGTCGGAGGTGAAAGAGGAAGGGAGGCGGAAATAGAGGGCTGATGGGGTGGGGAGGAGAGGGAGCCAGCGCGTGCGGAGGAGGTAGAGGGCTATTTACGTTTTTGTGGTTAGTATGGTTAGAAATGGGGGAAGGGGAGAGGGGGGGTGCCTTACATGTGCCGGTGACGAGGACGGCAAAGGAGACGGAGTAGAGGAGGTATGACATCGTTGGGATGGGGTGCGGGTTATCGATGAATGAGTTGGAGGTCGGAGGGTTAGGGGTATCTATACGGTTGGCGACCCCTGTGTTTCTCGCTTTGGACCCGGGTTGAAGAAGAGGCTTGTTGGGGTGATATAAAATTGATAGAGAAAGAGAATAAAAAACGCTCGGCTGGAAGGAAAGTAGGTATAGAGAGAGCGACGGTAGATATCAAAAGAAAACGAATGAAGGACGGTCAGAATGTCAAGGAATTAGGGTCTTGGCAAGTTATTGAGACCGGATAAGTTCATGTCACCTGCTCCGGGCGACGTTCATGACAAGACTTCTGGTTATACGAAGCCCCTTTTGTTAGATACCAGAGAGCAGTTTGTATAGGGAGGCTCGGATGTGCATGGAGTCTTCGATGCAGATGTGGAGTTGGATGACGCCTACACCCGCTTACTAATCTCCACTCTGCACTAGCCACCTCAGCCTCACTTCAAGTTCCCCGCCGCGCCACGTGCCCAGAGTCCAGGCCCAAAGAGGATAGGTTAGCGAGCCACTGTCCACCCGCAGCCACTGCTCACACTGCAAATGGGCAGCAGCCGCCAAAATGCCAAGACTTGCAAATCCACACAAAAGAAACAACGAGTGGCATCAATATCGAAGAGACTGACTGCGAAGAAGAGAGACTCCATATCAACGCCTGCTTCGACACGTCCCTTCCACACCACCCACACACACATTCACAATGGCTTACGAAGGCAGACCCAACGTGTCGGACACCCTGATCTGGGGCGTCATCCGTGAGTTGTTGATCCTCTGATTCCGCCCTCATATCGGACATATCCCGCTGTATTTTGTGTGAGATCGACGATAGCTAATAAATGCCATTTTGCTCGAACTACAGGCAGCCAGAATGCCTATCTGGTCAAGCAATCCCACAGCGGTGGTCCTCAGTTCTCCCGCGACCCGCTTAACTTGGCCAACCTGAACTCGCGAAAGGTGCGCTTTGGAAACTTCACAATTGGAATATATCGAAACAATCCCAGCTAACGTTTTTATCCGGCTGCAGTACTCGGGTCTCGCCAGCGACAAGGTACGAATTATCAAATAAAGCCAAGATTTTGAAGGAAGCGGAAGGGAAAAAGGAAACGAATTCAATCTAACTTTATGTTATTGTGATGCATAGGCCATTGGTATCCAGGCCGGTGAGAACGGTGCCATCACCATCACCACCAAGAGTCCCAAGAACCCCAACAAGACTTCTTCCGACACCTATAGCACCTCTGCTACCAACCGCAAGTAAGGACCCTCCGAACAATATCCCTCTCCATCCATGCATCCCCGAGCTTTGAGTCGAATATGCGCAGCAGCAAAATAAGCGATGGGATGACCTTGTTTTGCTATCCAGAAGCGGGGTTTTACTGACTTTGCTTCTTTGTTCTGCTTGGATAGGATCTACAAGGGTGTTGCCAACCGTGCCGTCAAGAACGGATACCGCGCCGACCTCCGCGCCACCGCTGTCCACCGTGCCAGTGCCCTCCGTCTCGCCCAGCGACCAAAGAAGGATCTCCCCGTGAAGGCTCTCCGCGGTGTCAAGGCCAGGAAGGCTGAGGCTGAGGCTTAAATTTTTCACAAAACAAACAAAAAAAAGCAAGCAAAAAATAGAATCAGGAATTAATGAAAGTTCTTGTATTTTTGTGCGTATGTGTGCGTGTGTGTCGGGTTTTTCTCCCTGGGTCGATTAATCAGGTTTGATTAAATGTTGTATCTGGTGATTTGCAAAAGCAATGGATGGGTGTGGGAGGGGGAATTCAACGGCACCATTTCGGCATGGGGAATCCTGGTTTTCTTTTTTTTCGTTTTTTGAGAACGGTGTTATAAGAGAACCTGCATGACATTTTTATACCTCTTCTTCCTTACGACGCTTCGCTTGTGACGGACGCGCATGCAGTACATCACCTTTTTAGGGTCCAACCAACGTGGTTTTGGTTGGACTTCCCCCTTTTTTCTCTCGGGGGATACAAAGTACATTCACACAATGTCTTTCCAAGCTGATTCTCTCTACCAGTTGATGCTCTCTCCATTATGACACCACAAAAAAGAAAAGAAAAATGAACCAATTCCTTCAAGAATACAACATCTTGCAACGCCGTAATCTAGTCAGAGCGAAACCTGCGACTTTTTTCTGCTATATCAAAGTTTTGGATATTGAAATTCTTAGAAAGGACGAACATCCCGCCCTTACATAAAACCAATAGTGAACCCTTTTTTCTACAGCCCTTTTTTTTCGAGAAAGATGAGATTTCTCTTCGAGACCAACATCAAAAAAGGACAGGGCAAAAGAAGATCATTTCCCAAGCACATTTGAACCCCAGATCCTCAAGTTCTCTTTTGCGCAAAACATCAAGGCTCCCCAGACAAACTACAGCAGAAAGAAAAGCCCCATTTCACACGAGTTCCCACAACTCATTAATAGGTCTAGGACACTTATATAAACCAGTATCCCCCCTGTGTCGCTGTAGCAAATTATCCGACTCACTCGAGCGTTCCTCTGGGTACATCAGTTGCAGGAGAAAGAGTGGATAGGATTGTGATGGTATATCCAGGTTGATTGTCATCGAAACCATTAGAGCTGCATCTCTAACTCTTACTCTTCCTCCAACCCATTCGTAACCTCCTTTTGCTATTCTCCAGGAAGACTTTCGGGATATAGGAGACTTATATAATAACTTTTCTGATTCTGTCGAATAGGTTTCCCATTATATACATAGAGCGTGTCTGCTCTAGTCCATTCCAGTGACAGCATTTGCCCATATATCCTAGACAGAGCCAGAACACCCCTGAGCGTCTTTCAGCCGCCCTTCTCCATCTCCTCTGCTCGATGTTCGATCAAAAGCTAGAATGTCCCGAAGGAATTCAGCGTCAATGCCATGAGAGCAATGTTCCTGAACGAACAACTTGATGATTATCTGTTGTTGGAAGTAACATCCACGCCTTCTAACTCTTCCATGATGACTTAACGAAGCTGGTTGGCCTTGAAAACATTGTATCTGGGTCTTGAATAAGGATATCTCTGAGAGTGTCAAGCATTGCATCTAGCAATAACATACCCTCCATTTTGCCTAGCCGCATGCCCTGCGTTTTGGTAATCGCCAAAGGCTGCTAGGAAACACTTGGCCTCCGGGAAAATCCATTACTACTCCCGGCTCTGCATCGTCATGGACCAACTGGGTGCGGACAGAAATACTAACTGTAGTTCGCTCACGGAAAGGAGGACCTCTGGGGGTAAGGCAGCTTGTCTGCGGGAAGCCTGATAGTCGTCGATGCGTGCCGTCACTTGTTAGAGAAACTCGCAGGAAGAGCTCGAACTTAATTTCTGTCCAATATCGACCGGATCCTCCACTCTCCGTGCGGAATTCCGGGCGTGTCATGAGATATATATATAGTCTACAGATTTTTCCAGAGCAGGAACATCATAGACATACACTTCGCTTGCCTCCGCTGTGCTATAATTGCTCCGAAGGTGTGTAACACGATCTGGCATGGTGGAATGTCAAGCTGGAACGATCTCAGGGCACATTTGGCGATCCAAATATCGAGTCAAGCCACTAACATCCCAAAGACAGGAAGGCTGACCCTGCATGATTATCTGATGCAATAGATTTTCTTCTTTTCTCATTCTTGCTTGTTACTAAATCCCAACTCGCACGAGGCCCGGCTGCTGAGCCAATGCCGTACTACAAGGCTGTGAGAAACTAACGCTGGGCTGTTCAAATACGGAATACGAGACAAGAGAAACGTGGGGACAGCTTAGTTGCAGGAGAGGAGGCTCTGCCAATAATAAAGAGCTCGATTAATCAAGGCAGCAGGTCGCCTCGCGGACCACTCTTGCCTGCAGCCTTGCTACATTGCAACCACCAACCAACACCCCCAATATATCCTTGGCAGGCATATGATATACAAATACACATCCATACAACGGATGCGATGCAGTCATTTGCCCCTTAATAAGGCCTCCTCCGCCCCAGCACAGCGCATCTATTTCCTGCCTGTATCGGATATCTACGGGGCTTGCACCACTCACCCTCGCAGAGACACCCCCATGCAGATCCACTCTAGCCTTGAGCTTATTGCGGGTATTGAAGGAGCAGCATATTGACTTCTTGCCCCTGGCCAATCTCATACTATGCAATGCTGTTTAGTAACAGCTTCGGGATTTCGGCCTCTCCTGAGCCCACAAGGCTCTGTCTGCCTTAAATCGATTATTCAGACTTCCTATTCCTAGCCATGGAGGACTTATCGGCCGTAAGTGATCATCCAATATACGGACTTTGCGAAATAGTATATAACTACCCGATTGAAAAGTTGGGTATGAAAACTGGCTGAAGCCCGTAAATAGATTGAGCGAGAAAGTAAGCAATCCGAGGTTGCACGAAAGCTCTTTTCGCTATTAACGTTTCAGAGACCTGAAGTTCCATTTTTGCTAGCATATATATCTCGAATTAGCAGTAAATACCAGGTCATCTTCCATCTCCCAACGACGAAGGAAAGGAAACCAGTCTCCTAAGTCTAGCAGTAGCAGCAGCAACTACTACAGACAGAAACCTCAATTGTCACCACCACCTGCGGCTTTTTCGACCCGGAAACTCGACTGGAGCCGGACTAGGAACGGGGACGACAATGCCGACGCAACCCCAGAGTCTGGAGACAACGACCACGGCGTTCTCCTTCTCCGATCATCATTGTCATCAAGAGCTTGGTCAAGATAGCAGCAAAAGACACACGGCAGACTCGCAGGAGATAGCAGAAATTCCCCAGTCGCTTTTACGTAGGGGAAAGGGGCATTATACCTGCCCTCACGGGAACAATTGCAGGAAAGGAGGCGTGAGTAGGGATGGGTCATTAGTTGTATTTGAGCAAAACTCTGCGTATCGGTATGTGCGCTAGCTCTTTTTTCCCCTTTTCTTTTCATGATCGCACATCATCTTTTTTTCATGCATCGCTGACCTTGCGTCCCATTTTCAGCGCGCACTTGGACAAACATCAACGCCCATACCGGTGTGGGTTACCTGGTTGCAATAACAAGAAAGGGTTTGCTAGACTGGATGCTTTGCTCAGGCATCAAAAGGACGTCCTGCATCATTAGTGAATGTATCACCCCTTTTTTGTATCCACCAAAATTGCGCTGAAGCCGCCTAGAACCCGATGAACAGTTCCAAACTTGAACGCATAGCTTTCAAGTTTGAAAGGTTTATATACACTCCGCTTAATCGACGTTTCGATGGCGGGGAATGTACGGTACTACAACAAGCCTAAGAGAATGAAAATGGTGCCAAAATTAATCTTCGAAAACTTCACTAAAGCAAGCAGACTCGAAGAGGACTTGAGAAAACAGGAGAGATAGTACCATTCATGCTCCACCTCCAGAATAGTTAACATGCTAGCGGTCCTTATCAATGACACATGCTCGTTCGTTCCTTGGTATACATAACGGTGGGGGCATGTCATGCTAGCATGTATCTCAACCCTCAACAATCACAACTTTATCTTTACCCCTATTTCTTCAATTTCTTCCACCTTCGCGAAAAGCGATTTTTCTTTTATTCCAAAGCTTCACTTAGCCTGAATTAGAGGGACCTTGAGTTGGATTAGGCCAGAGCATGCCACTGCGGGTCTGAAATCTGTTTGACAGAGATAAATGGCTAAGAAAACAATGAATCATCGGAGTGTGTACAGCCCTTGAGGTCCAAGCTTCCTGAGCCGTGCTTGGACCCAGCCAGACCCTGATGATCGATAGATAGACTGCGAGGGCTGCAATGTATAAATCTCATCCAGCGAAAAATCTTGGCTCGCACTGTCGTCTGTTCGTTCTTTTTCATTTTTGATAAAGTACACGGTTGAATTCCCTGATTTACCTGGCCATTTTGGCTCTGGCAGTTCGCCTCTGCATTTGGCAGAATGTGCGCTTTCCGAAGGCCATTCTTATAGCAGCACTAAGTCGACGGGCTTAGGGATATTCTTTTCCATCAACAATAAGGGAATACGATAGAGTCTCCATAGAAATGCCTTAGCAACGGCAGCAGTGTAGATTTGTCGATATGCGCTCGCTCATATGCCTGAGTGGTCGTGCCTCGAATAAACAGGCGGGAAGGTGCTTGTATACCGAAGACCCCGATGACGACCCCCCTCTCTCTATGCATTCGTTTACTGTATGAGGATTCAGCTATATATCATAAGCATAGTCAGATGCTGTGGATTTCCTTCACCTCCCCCCCCCCAAAAGAAAAGAAAAGAAAAGATAGGAGAAAATCACGGCTATCTCTAACTCATCAATGCGCTAAACGGGAACTTTTAGCATCATCTTCACTCTTCAACGCAACATGGACTGTAGATAGATTTGGCAGACAGCTTTTTGCTGTTCATTGGCGCACTCGACATGGCCCATTTGCATGATTCGTTTCCACCGCAGTCGTCAAACGAAACGCACGATCTCACGATGGTGCACAAACTCACTAGCCCGTGGCTGTTTATACTGTCTTTCTTGATGTTCTTGTTCGCGTTTTTCTTGTAAGTTTTAAAAATCAAAATCCCTTTTCATGCACATGTGGACATTCCAAATATCCAAATGGTTCTCTTTTTTTTCTAAAGTTCCCCAGCTGACGTTTCCGCTTTTCCGCGTTTCCAGTAAGACCGTCCTGGGGACGCCACGGCCTGGATTTTGGACGGCTGGGGTTTTCTCCATGAATGTTCGTGCCCAAGCCGTGGATATGGCTGCCCAGGCTTACGGAACGTAGCGAACGCGGTGCTTTGTATATTTTTGTCCCGTGCCGTTTTCAATTGTCTATGCGTATTTCTTCGTGCTAACAAAGTCCCAATGTAGAACAAGTCTTCCCACTTTTCCTTTCCAAGAAGGGATCGTAAGTTGACATCAAGTCCTCCCACCCGGCGCTGGTCGAGCTCTGTCGACAAATAATATCACGATGCAGAAAGCAGGAGCTAACCAGCAATCTCAGTTATGCTATGTATATACATGTTTGGCGCCATCAGCACTCTCCTCGCCGTCTTCGTTTGGTTCCTCATTCCAGAAATCAAGGTCGTCTCTCTAGAAAACATGGATTAAGTACCATCTTGGGCAGCGAAAACCACGCCGAACAGGGAGCCGACATGGTTCCCGAACAGGAGACCGCAGTCCAGGTTATTGAGTATACCGGGGTAGTGCAGGAAGGCAGTGATATGAAAAGAAAAGGTGAAACACGGCCGAAGCTTCCGATATCAGATGCGGGGAAGAAAGCGGAAGCATCCATGTCAGTTTAGAAGCTTTGCAGTCACAAGATAACAGGCAAAGACGAAATCATATCGACCCAATGATGTGGGAATAATGGTTGAAATATATCATTCATCGAGGAAGTGAGGCAGCGCATCGATCGAGATCATTATCTTCACCCAATGGCCTGGCGGATAGGACGAGAGACCAGCCTTTCCCCCGCAAGTAAATGGTGCCAAGCGGAATGAGACAACAGCCCTGCATACGGGTGAAACCGGGTGCAGGCGCATGATTAACCGCGATTTTGGCCCCCAATGTCATGTGAAAAGGGAGAATGGTCAATGGCATCCTTGCGAATTCTCGAGAAGAAGAAAACAAGGCGCCTGGCGCTAACGCGACATGCAGACGGAGGAAGAGTTTGCAGATTAAAAAAAGAGAAAACTACGATATCCCAACGACCCGGGCCAATAGTATGAGTTGGTCACAACCTGGAATGATTGGGCTGAAAAGGAGAGAACACTGCCCCCCGACCAATGTCACGAGGAGTGCGAAAGAGAGAACATAGCCCTACCAATAAGGTGGCGCCAAGCAAAAAGAGAGAACGCGGCTCTGGTGTATAAAATGTTGGAGGTAATAAATGAGAAAACAAGGCCTCTGCCGCAAACATATATAAAAGGGGTTGAGGTCGAAAAAGAGAAAACAACATCCCACACACACATACTCATCCGGAACAAGAAAACAACCAACCTTAAGCACGCATTGTGACTGAGGCAGAATTTTCTGAGAACTGAATAGTTCAAGTTCCTTGTATCCGTGTGAGGCACACTCAGATATTCACCTACCTATGCTCCGTTGGCATGTCGAGGGCAGATATAAGCCTTATATTTCCCATGGTCATTTTAGCTCCCATATTTTCAACCCTTTCAAGGGACACCCGAACCTCCTTCAGACTTTGAGTCAAATGAAAAAAAACATAAGACTTCTTCCCTAATACCATCCAAACCCTCTCCCTGGTCTTACTTCAATAACCAGCCATGTCGGACGAGGTGGTTCAGACCAGCAAGGGACGCAGCACCACCGCAAAAAAAGACTCTTACTCTATCCGGCGGTGGCTCGAAGACCACGAACCCAGTTCGAGTAGTATTGATGAAATTTTGGATGCTTGCGACAGGTCATTCAATGAGACCTCTGATATCACAATCCTGTGGGTGGAGCCGGACCAGTCGATAGATCTCCAACATGTGGGGGCCTGGAGCGCTGAATGCAAATGAGGAAAAGGGCTGGAGGAGAGATAAGAACCAGGTAAGTTGTCCCTTTGGACCTTGTGCTGGCAAATGATTTGGCCAGTGGGCTGATGGTTGACAAAGACCTGGATGCTCTGCAGGACATCCCTGGAGATTGGTCACTTGACAATGAAACCGGGGCCATCCCTTTCGGCATAACCAGTATGTGAGACAACATGGGTTGATAAGATAACAACATTCGTTGATGCACGCACGGCTTTTGAGGTCAGGCTTTGCCTGTAAATTTGCAATATGAGGGACGAGTAGCTCGGAACACAGGACACTCGCTTGAAGTTGTGGTGATGGTGGACTTGACAAGCACAGACAGGATTTCTTTTACCTTTTGTTAAGCTGAATTTTGCTGGATCCAGTTGTCTTTTGATACCTCTGTTAATGAAAATTCTTTACTGTTTGTCTCAAGGCCATGCTTTCCCAATGTGCATGTGCTGAGTACATAGTAGTCTGTAAATGATATATCAGCCCAGGGACTGATTGCAGCACAGCTGTGGGAAAACAAGAAGGTAAATATAGCAGAATAGCAGCACACATAACAGCAAGTAGATATCTAAAGTGTGAGAGAAAATGTGAGAAGAGAGACCAAGAGATAAACAAGGCTGCAAATAGGAAATGAGAAATGAGATAAGAAGGCGATGCTATGGAGATAGCTTCAAAGTTACGGCACAAACTTGAAGATAGCAAAATCCAAGGACTCCGAAGATGAATGCCAAACAGGACAACAGGTACTTGTTCTTTCTTATTGTCTTTGTTGTCAAATTGAGGAACCCCGGCTAAGAGCCGTATATCTCTCCTGAAATTCGGTTGCAAATCCGCCGTTGACTGTGGGCCTTTTTTTTAAAATAAAAAAAGTTTAGATCACATGACCACATTCCGTGACCTCGGGAAGATGCAATAATGCCCAGCGTTGCGAATAATAACTTGAATGTAAAGAGCAACAAAAATATATATATCTTCAGCATACCGATATCAGCGGCCGGGGAACCTAGGTTAACGGCGTGTACATGATCTTCCGCTCCGTAGACGGCAACTGCCGGGACTCGGGGCCTGGGGAGCTCGGGTGTGCGGGCCTCCATATAGAGCTCCAGCACGAAAAAGAGCCGGTGCTGGTGAACCCAGAAATACAGGGGCAATTACATCATTGCTCGGGAAGGTGTCGCGTACTGCTTGTGCTTCATTCAGATGGAAGAGAAGAAATGTCCTAGTAGAAGCAGAAGAAGTAGAGCAGAGTCGAGTATGTAACAAGCAATTCCATCGTTGCTGCCGCATTCTTTCACCGAAATGGGCTGCCCCTCTCCATGACATGTGACCCCCTCACCCCCCGACATCTCGCTTCCCCTCCTTGCTCTCCACGCTGGTGTCGCTTCTCCCTCCGCATAAAACTGTCTTTCGGGTCTCAATCGCCTCCATCTTTCATTCCCTTCCCTTCGCTCTTCATCTTCCACACTCTCACCTTTCCGGCTGCCTCCCCTGACTTGCACTCGAAGCAGTCCTATCTAATCCTTTACCCCACTCTTTAAACTCTCTATACATCTCAACCGTCACAATGGTCAAAGCTGGTGCGTTGATGAAACTCCCACTTGATATCCCACTTGTAATCGCATATAATAAGCCTCTTCTAACCATCTCACAGTTGTCCTCGGTGCCTCTGGCGGCATTGGCCAGGTATGCACCCCACGAATCCCAAAAACAGCTCCTTTGTCTACCCCGCAGCATCCGTTTTTACATGAAAATTGCTGACCAAATCTCCTTCCTATAGCCACTTTCGCTCCTCCTCAAGGCAAGCCCTCTCGTCGATGAGCTTGCTCTCTACGATGTTGTCAACACCCCTGGTGTTGCTGCTGATCTGTCCCACATCTCTTCCATCGCGGTACGCATCAACTAACGTCATATAACCACGAGAGAACGCAGGGGCAAAATACTGATATGTTAAGTAGAAAGTTTCGGGGTACCTCCCAGCCGACGATGGCTTGAAGCATGCCCTTACTGGCGCTGATATTGTTGTCATTCCCGCTGGCATTCCTCGTACGTTACCCCCCGTCCAGACCGCAGCAATATCTCTCAATACAGACTGACCACCACTCCATCCAGGCAAGCCCGGCATGACCCGTGACGACCTCTTTAAGATCAACGCCGGTATCGTGCAGACCCTCGCCAAGGGCATCGCCGAACACTCCCCCAAGGCCTTTGTCCTCATCATCTCCAACCCCGTCAACTCCACAGTCCCCATTGCCGCCGAAGTGCTCAAGGCCGCCGGCGTGTTCGACCCGAAGCGCGTGTTTGGCGTGACCACTCTCGACGTTGTGCGTTCAGAGACATTTACCCAGGAGTTCACAGGCCAGAAGGATCCTGCCCAGACTGTCATCCCAGTTATTGGTGGCCACTCTGGCGAGACCATTGTGCCCCTGTTCAGCCAGGCTAAGCCTGCGGTGACTATCCCTGCTGATAGATACGATACTCTCATCAACCGTAAGTCTTTGGTTGGTTGTGAATATAGATACGGTGGATTGCTAACAGTTGGTCAAACAGGCGTCCAATTCGGTGGTGACGAGGTCGTCAAGGCCAAGGATGGCGCTGGCTCTGCCACTCTCTCCATGGCTTATGCTGGATTCCGGTACGTTTATGGCCTTTGACGAACTACACGCAAGGAACAGTGGCTAACGGAATCATCAGCTTCGCTCAAAGCGTGATCAAGGCCGCCAAGGGCGAGAAGGGCATCGTCGAGCCAACCTTCATTTACCTGCCCGGTGTCGAGGGCGGTGATGCCATCCGCAAGCAGACCGGCGTAGACTTCTTCTCCGTCCCCGTGGAACTTGGCGTAAGTCATCACTATCTCATTCTTCCCATCTATCATAAAGTAAAACAAGTCAAGGGGATCATGCTGACAAAACGCTATCTAAAAAATATAGACCTCCGGCGCCGAGAAAGCCATCGACATCCTAGGAGTCGTGACTGACCAAGAAAAGAAGCTCATTGACACCGCTATCCAGGGTCTCAAGGGCAACATTGAAAAGGGAATCGACTTTGTCAAGAACCCTCCTGCAAAGTAAAAACACCCGTCAACCACCACCTTTCCATGCTCGCGACCACTCTGCCTTTGCATCCCCACTGCAAATAAATAAAAAAAGAAACTTGTTTTTCCCTCATGGTTTGATTCCGTCTTCCGGCCCGTTTTTCAACCCACACACCCACCGGATTCGACTCTTTAGTAGCGTCCCTTCCGGTGATCCATTCCCGTGATATGCAATATCAAAAAAAAAAAAACACACACACGCAGATGGATCCCTGCTAATTCATCAACTCCCCGGGTTTTAATAGGCTCTAGTGTTATAAGCCGGTGAGGGACAGTGAACGAGGCAAGTTTGGGCGTGAACACCTTTGGTAAAAAAAAAACGGCGCGGGTGTTTAGATCTCTTCTTTCGTGTTTGGCATGTTTTCTTCTTTCTCAAAAAAAGGATCACAAAAAAGAGGGGATATGGAATGGATGGTCTGATGAGGGGGGAAAGTAAAAAAATCCCATCTTGCTCTTAGAATGAGAGAAATGAAAAAAAAAGAAATGATATTTTCCATGTTTCTCTTATCATAACCGTTCTGGTAGCTCGTTTCTGTTCTTCATGACCCTTGTGTGTGAGAAAGAGAAAATAAGGGAACTCAGCCCCCAAAGTGAGGATCGTGGCGTGGGCGAAAGACAAGGCCGGCAAAAAAGGGGAAAGAAAGGTAAATTTTTGATTGTTTATTATTGTTTTCATGACCTCGTTGTCTGCGTCGTCGAAGTTTTAATCTGGAACGTCGCGCCCGGTAAATCTGTCGTTTCCGCCTGTACTGTCGCGGTGATTCCCATATTCGCTAGAGCACCGCGAATCACACCGCATGGGAACCAGAGATACTGACACCGTAAGTATATTTCTCATTTCATTTCATTTCCCCAATGCCGTTCTTTGTCTCCTTGGGGACGGGTTGGTTGGTTAAGAGATGGGGATTTGTTGGGATGGGGAGATGGGGGAAATGGTATAAGTAACGTTTGTATGTACGGTTCTAATTTCAAAGGGGGAATTCAAAGGAGGCAAGCAAAAAAACGTACCGATTGCGCCCGCGCAACCGCATCTGCGCGCACAGACATGCTCATGCGTGTAAATGGTCGGAAGGAGGAATCTGTGAGAACGTAGACGCCCTAAAATCACATATACAGGGAGGTAAGCCAATTGTCTCACCTAGAAACGGTCTCTCTCTCTTTTTTTTCTTCCGATTCGATGTAAAGGATAAATTTCCCCCTATCTCGGGGCCGGGGGAGGGGAAGCGGGGAAGAAGAGCGCGATGTTATTTTTTTTCAATTACCCTATGATTCGTCTTCAAATTATCGATCTGTTTCCTAAACAAAATCGTCCAAAGATCCTTGCACAGAAACTTAATCACGTCAAGGTCATCCGTGAAGCGAGGGCGGTCGCGCGAGAAGCGTTCCGCAAGGCCCACACCGACTCTATACCCCATCCCCTCGAGTCGATAATACATCGCTTCTTTACTCTCTTCGTCATCGAGTTTCCTGTCGGGAAGCGCGAGATCGTGGGCGAGACGCTCGGACATGGGGACCAGCTCGATTAGGAGGAGGTCGAGACATGAGGCGTTGAGGAAGCGGGCGTGAGGGTCGGAGGCGTTGAAGGGTGGGGTGGGGTGGTCGAAGGACATTTAGAAATTGAGGATGGGGGGTGTGTTGTGTAGGTGGGGAGGAGAGGGAGGAGGAAGGTCGGCGGAGAAGAAGGTTAACGAGCGCGCTTGGATTGGGGAATGCGGACGGAGGAGGTGTATTCTAGTTAACGAATGGAGGTGATTGCGGGTTAGGTTTAGGGCTGTGGTGTTTTGCCGGAGAAGAGGAGGAGGAGGGGGAGTTAGGTAGGTAGGTACAATATCTTGAGCGTTGAGTGTTTGGATTTGGAATTGAATTGAAGTAATGGACTGTATGGAGGGACGTGCATTAGATACTCTGTGGAGATAAGGTCTAGTTCACCCGCGGCTGTGTATCTAGCGCCGCAGCCGCGCTCCGCTCTGCATATATCGCTTGGCATTTTCAACAACACTCCTTGAACCCTCTCTACTTCAGTGTGTACCAGCAAGTTAATGCAGTTATATTCTCCACAACCCATTCATCAGAATATAAAAGAAGGTAGTGGATCATGAACAAAATAGTGCTCATTCCATAGTTTTTTAAACATCCATCTTCGCTCTTCAACATTTACCCTTGCATAGATACTATCGCAGATGACTCGACAATAGATCCGACAATAGACCCACCTTCTCCTAGACTACTTGCTATCAACAGAGCTATCTGTCACATCCTCCATCTGTCTGCAGCAGATGAATATATCGACAAAGTGCTCTTTGACATGGATATGAGCACCCAAGAAAAATAGATCTACAGAGTTAGGCCATTTAGTAAGCCTTGGATTAGGTAGTTGATTGAATATGTAATACTATCTCTACAAGATAGTAGCACTACGGTGGTTAGTTCGACAAGGGCTCTTCTAAACTAACATGGCTGCTGCTTCTTGCCTTCTTTTCCTATCCTGATGATACCAAAAAAGCTTCTGTCAAGTTTTGTTGACATTTCTACCCGGAGAAAGACAAAAAGAAAAGGGAAAAAAGTAAGTTTGAAATTCCAAAACCCCGAACACCTTCCAATAACCCTCCCAAGCCATAATGCCCTGTTTCCCCCAATTGTTCACCTATCATACGCCTAGATCCCGTCGGTGACAATAGCTAAATGCGAGTTCAAGAAGAAACAAACAACAAAAAGTTGAAAACCCAAAGGAAAATCACGCATTGTAATAAAACGAGCTTTGAGATGGAGACGTCCCGCCGTTTTGCCCAGGAAGACTAAACGTGTAATGATTCGAAGTATTATTACTGGCGTTGTTGTTGGTGTTGTTGGTTTGGTGGCTGTTCCCCAGTGGCAAATCGCTGCTGCCGTCAAATAAATTTCTGCCGGAAAAGCGGCTGGGTATACCGCCGGTATATGTCGGCCGTTTTGCAGGCCGGGGCGGCTCATCGTCGTCGTCGTCACTAAGTGTTAGGTCGATTACCTGGCTCGCGGGTCTCTTATTCGAACTCGGTCGTGGAACTGACGATACCGAAGAAGGTTCACGGGATTGTGCTGAAGGGGTACTCATTAGAGTTAAGGGAGCGGAGCCAGGTTCCTGCTTCAATCGCGGATGAGTGACCTCCACCAGGTCATCATCATCATCATCATCATCGTCACCATTGGGTGTCATGTTTTGCCCGGTTCCTAAAGTATTCTCCTCGTCTGGCTGAGACCATTCGCCATTCGGTTCGACGGTTACCTGGTCTAGGGACGAAGGCGTAGACTGCAAAATGTTTTCAACGTATCTAACAAGGCGGTTTAGTTCGATGCCGCTCAAAAAAGGTTCGGGAACCGTACTTATCAACCTGCAGCGCCTCAAAAGAAACGGATTTGTTGCAGACTGGACACGTCCACGTTGGTGCTTGCTCCTGTAGCTGCAGGAACGAAGCCGCGTCAAAGCACTGATTATGCGTACAGATCGAAGAGCGGCACGGTACTGATATTCGCAAGGTTGATAGCGGACACTTCAACGACATGACCGACGCCGTAGCCACAATATCCGCATCACCGGCTCTACTTCTCACTAGAGAACGGACTGTTGTCAGGGGTCACTGTCGATAAAATCTAGAGGATGCTTGCTTACTTTCTCGAATAACCTGGTCTGCGGATATTGTTTTTCGGATCTGAAGCCTTTTGACAAGGTCATCGACGGAATGCCGCCGCACTAAATTGACCACGACAAAATATTTCTGAATCCAGACGTCAGCACCCTGATATTCAAAGAACTACCAATATAAAACAAAAAGCCCACTCCCGAGTCAATGCCTTTTTCTACCTTTTGAGTAAGCGCATAGGTCATCACGACATGGTTAGTATACCCAGCCTTTTTCCGTATAAACTTGGTAATATCCGCCGGACGCGTAGATCCAGGGCGATTCTTCAGCCCGCGCAAATTGGCCTTAACTTCGTCCAAGTTGACTTTCAACTCCACCTGCTGGGGGAACGCAATGTCACATGGCCCGTAGCGAGTAAGTCCATTATCCATGGCGCAGTAAAGCATTATTTGCAGGTTCGGTTCGGTGTGGAGGAGCGCCGCGACAGTAGTGCTAAGTGTGACCTTGATGTCCACGCTGTCTCTTGTGTGTTCTCTAACTGCCGTAAAACTTAGCCAAACGGTGTTGCCACCTCTAGTTCTATAGCTTGCTTGACTCATCCTATCTCGAGTCCTCACCTTTGCATTCCACGACCGGAGTCAGCGGTTCAACTATTGTGTAAAAAGGGCTGTCCTTGAAATTGAGCGGACCTTCAACCAAAGCGGCGTCAGTAACAACACACCAATGCTACCCATATACCATGTGGAGACAGAGAAAAACGCACTGTTTGCAAACGACGGTTGAGATGTATGACCCATAGTAGCAGGCGGTCGGCTAGGGAGACTCGGATGTGGCGACCGGGCGGTATGAGACGGTTGATATGAGGATGCGGGGGGCGAGTATGAAGGTGTAGACGGGGCGGGCGGTGCAGCTGGTCCTAGCAGCATGGCCCTGAACCGATTATACCGATCTATCGGACCAGAGTCGCGAAGTAGTTTGAAATCTAGGTAAGCGTCAACAAAGGTTAGCCACTCGAAACAACACAACACTCTCCACAACTGTAAAAGAGGAAAGAGCCAGGGGGGAGACAGGGGAGGAGAAGGGGGTCAAAACGAACGGTCAATGATGCGAGCCTGCAATACAGCTTTCACGCCAGACACAACGAGGTGTTCATTTTTGAGGATAGCTTTGAGCTCAGCATTGCGCATGGACCTAAGGGCAGCCTCCACGCGGTACAGATCTGGGTCTTGTCGCGATGCCATTTTGTTCTGCAGAAGGCAACTCCGGGGAAAGGAAAAGCTTGGCTCATCAGGATATGGAGAACACAATGGGCTTCTCAATCAAGTGGTAGAGGAAAGGCATGGAGTAAAAAAGGTCTGTATGGCGGTGTCAAGGTCAGGGTGGCAGGTAGATGGGACGAAATAGACGAGACAATTTCGTTTGGCAAGCATTCCAGGGATCGTTGAACAGTCAGTGAATGTAAAGCTACCCTGAAGCCGCGGGAAGTCTCTGGGGATCCTTGTAGAGATCTGGGAATGCTGTTGTCTGATCAGCCTCCGGATCTTTGCAGTCTCTCTCTCTGTCTGTCTGTCTGTCTGCTTTTGACTCCGACAATCGACGATGCCAGTTCGGCTCTGGATGACGTAAGCACCCGCAGAAAGGCTAAAATTTATCATCCGTTGCTTATCAGTGGAAGATCAGTGTGCGAAAGTGAAAAAAGTCAAGAAGAGACGGAAGACAACAGAGAGAAATATACACAATTAGTAAGGGAGACCAGTTATATTCCCGCCACTTATCACAAAACACAGTACTAATCTCTCTCCGCGCTTCATTAGGTGTCCAGCCCCGTTTCCTCTGCGCTGATTTCTTCTCTCTCCCCACCGCCGCCAGCTCTTCCGTTCCCAGCTACATCCATACACACCCAACAACCTGACCTTTCCCTTTCCCTTTCCCTCCTCACAAATCCCCTTCCAGCAGCCATGGCAAAAGGCCTCCGCTCCACCGTCCGCAAGCACAACAAGCGCGTCCTGCGCGCCGCCGTCTACGGCCCCGCATCCGATGCGCGCACGGAGAGACTATCCGCAAAGCTTCAAGAGCTAGTGTCCAAGCCGCGCGAGACGGATATGACAGATGCAGCTGGGGAGAGTACAGGTATGATATATACTTATAAACGGCACCTCCCCTCTACGATGCTTGGTTTAGTGTGTGTCTGTGGGTTTTGTTGGCGTATTGGAAAAAGCTGACAATTATATTTTTTGCGCCTGGTGAATAGATGTAAATAAGACAGAGAGCAAAGGTATGTTGCACATTTCTTGCCTATTTTTTTTGCGCACATATTCTGATACTCCCTGACACACAAAACACCTAACTAACCATCTTTTCCAGGAGAAATGGAAATGGACCTCGATCAACCATCAACAACAATAATCGCTGGCTCCAACTCCAGCTCCCGCCGCAAGGACGCCAACCGCATCAAGAAGGTACCGAAGAAGGCGCGGAATAAGCTTACTTTTGCGGCGCATCCGATGAAGGCGAAGAGGCTTGGGAAGAAGGCTTAGATAAGGGAGGGAATTGTTGAGGAAGGGTGGGTGTGTCATATCAAGATGTCCTTCGTTAATGGTTCTGGGGACTCTGGATAATAGCGAGGGGTGGAAAAAAGTCATTTCTTTCTTGAAGGATGGGTGTTTAAAAAGGCGCAAAAGAACCTGGGGTCTTTTTTCTTCTTCAAGAGCTTCATTTTCTCTTGGTGGGTTTGTACACATATTTGGGCGTTTTTTCTTTCTTCTTTTCCCTTTATCATGTGTCATGTTACTTTTTATATTTATTTTCACGTTGTTCAATTGGCACAGAAGTTTCTTCTTACTCCTGTGAAGACTTTTTTTGGTCTTTACTTGCTATCCGTGGATAGTCAGTGCATGGCTATGCCACCTATTTAAAGCCACAAATGCCACCATGAGAGGCGGGCAATACAAGGGAAGAGGAACAAAGTCTCCATATCAGGGTCTGGCTGCTCACAGCAGACTAGACTTTCCTCCAAGTCCCAAACCCATGATCCACGGCCGAGGCAGGACGCAACAAAATATGGGGGAGGAGGATAGAGGAACAGTCGCAAAGGATTGAACAAAACATAGGGACCGAAAATAAAAAACTCCACTCTCAAAACGACGCGCTGACGGGCGGGTGGGATATATAGCGGGGAAAAAAAAGACCAGGGCCAAACAAAAACTTGTACCAATAACGAGGCTTTCCTCTGATATATGTCAAAAAAGGTCAAAAAAGGTCAAAAAAGATACGCACACAAGGCCCTCAGCTGGTCGTCAAAAAGACTCCGAAAATAGCATCAGCTCCTCAAGATATTCTATCCAACAACACCCTTCGTTCACTTGCTTGCCTATGCTTATACATCATCAACGCTCGCGTAGTGAATCCCAAGAAAGGGAGAAGCAAAAAAGAAAAGAAAAGAAAAAGGCGATTAGTCCGGGAAACCCACCCACTCAAAAAAAAAAGTATGGGCAAACACACAAAATGCCGCGTAATATTTGGATGATGTTGAATGAAGCTTTAGCTCGGCTGACCAACCAACAATCCCCTTTCATGTATGAAGAGGTTGGGGGGAAGGAAAGAATAGAAGAAGAGAAGGGCCAAAACTTAACATAAAAAACGCCGAAAAATGGGGATTAAGCATCACGCTTCAGATAGCATGAGCATGAGAATAATAGGGGGAAATCATGATTGTGCAAAAAGTGGTATAATGGTATATAAATCAAGGAAGGAGAACAAAAAAGAAAATAAAAGAAAAGCAGAAACCAAGAACTCCGAAATGTGACAAGATGGGCAAGGAGAGAGAAAAGTCCTCCGCGACAGATAAAGGGAATCAACTACGGACAATGACAAGGAGGAGGGGTGTGCGTATCGTTTTGTCTTTTCTCGTCCCTGAAGCTGGCGCCACGACTTCACAGCCCTCTAGAGGGGAATGAATGGTTGCTGAGATATTCCCAGGGTTCCTCCGCTCCCTGCGATGGGGGGAGCCAATACCTCATTCGCCAGCTAGAAATGGGCCATGCCCCCAGACAGAACACATCCGCTAAACAGGCCGGTTATGCTGTGCATAAGCATACTCCACATCATCACCACTCGGCGCATCCATATACGCCGGACGATGCAACACACGGGTCCCATTCTTCCGATCGTCCTCGCTACTACTCGAGCTCGAGTGCGTGCTACCACTACTACTGCCATCGTCACTCATCCTCGATCTCTTCGGCCCTGCCGCCATGGATGAAACGCGCCTATCCTTGCCCCGTCCTTTGATCCCCTTATTGCTGTGCTTATACAGGTCTGAAAAGTACTCCCACAGCTCGCGTTCTTGGGGTTGCATGCGCTCGCAGTCGCCAACGGCTGCGAAGCGCTGTGTCAGAGTGCGGATTGTGGCTGCGTGGAATTTATTTTGGTGGGACTGGGTTTGTTGCGTCAGATCAATACACCATCGTGTTGAGAAGGCATAGGAGAGGGGAAGTAAAAACCGCCAATTAATTTGGCTAGTTTAGGGTCGAACAAACCTTGAGGTTACCAAGCTGCGTGAATTGCTTGCCGCAGTCATCTAACCTACAGGTAAACGGTTTGGCTGGGTTATGCGTTATCTTGTGAGCCCGAACATTTCCCCGCTGGGCGAATCTTTTGTGACAAATGTCGCATGAAAAGGGTTTCTCGCCCGTATGCCGCCGTTCATGAGTCTTGTGGAGGCAAAAATCAGCTTCGCCATCCCGCCTCCGAGTCCGAAGAAAATGGCGCTTCTTGACATACCTTGAGGTTTCCTAGTTGAGAAAATCGCTGACCACATGATGGTTCCTTGCATGTCTGTGTTCCCCAAAAAGAAAGAAGCTTTTGTAAGCCAGGTGCCACATCGATGATATATCAAAAGAAAACTTACAAAGGGTTTGTCCCCGGTATGCGCGCGCATATGAATATCCAGATGCGTCTTTTGGAAGAAACTTTTCCTGCATTCCGGCAGCGTGCATTCGTACTTGCGTCTCGGCTTCTGGTTATTCCCCGCCGTTGTTGGGCGGTTGTGATGGCCGGTGAACATTGCCGCATTCGGTGCCATGGACGCAGATGCTGCGTAAGTAGTGGGATGCATCCAACTCGGACCAGCAATGCCGTTGCTGTGATTATTGTTGCCATTACGAATATTTTGGAGGGGCGGGAGCTGGTGTTCTGCAGACTGTTGTCGGGTTTGCGGCGTTGACTGAATCGCTTTCATCAGCGTGTCCACTTCGGTCTTGAAATCCACTTCCGGTTTGATAAGCGGCTTCGTGTCTTCCTGCTTCGGCGGGGCTCTATCGGCGGCCACGCTGCCATGGTTGGGAATCGGAGAGGCGTCATTTCTTGCCTGGGGAGACCTGATTAATCGAGCTAGACCAGACTTTGCGGGGCGAGCCTCTGGCGGCGGCGGCTGTGATGTAGGTTCGGTGCCCAACCGCTGAGGAGGAGGAGGATGGTGATGATGATGATGATGATGATGAGGCGGAGGGGCCTGCGAGTTGATCTGCGGGTTGGAGTGGAAGTACCCTTGATACGGAGCGTGGTGGTTGTTTAATATATGCCCGAAGGCATAGGAGGGCGACTGGAGGGGCGTAGAATATGGTATTTGCTGGTTCGAGTAGTATGCGATATTATTGTGATCGTGCGGCGGTGCCATTACGCGGCGTTGCGCCAGAGCCGTCATCTCATGGTTGGTGAAGTTATAGGGCAATGGGACTGCGGTTTCCATTTCGAATTATTCGGGAGTCTGGATTGGGTTGTCAAAATTGGAGGGGAAAAGAAACAACGAATGAACCAGCCCTACATCAGGAGGGAGACTCTTCAAGCTGCAAAGAAGCAGAAGAAGGGGGTGCGCAAGCTAGCCAGGCAGCTTAATGGCTAGCTGTGTTGAAATGTCCGTTCAAATAAGATTGTGTAACTTGGAGTCCTTTTCCTTTTTCTGGCCTTCTTTCTTTTTTCCCCTTGCTCCTCCTGTGCGCTGCTTTCTTTTTCTTGATTCCCCAAGCTAATCGTCTCGCCTTATATTTGCTTTTGGATCAGATTTCAAGCTGCAGTCAACTTCAAGCAAAGACGGGATTGCGGAATCCCTTGTAGATAGAAATATACCGTCCGGCAATTTGGTGCCTGGAGAAATTTTCTGACAAAAAGCTGCAGACGGATTCAAAAGAACAACAAACGATCTGGGTAGTTATTTCAGCGAGTGATCTTATTGGGCAAGTACGGAGTAAAGAGAGAAGAGTGCGGTTTGATTGCGAGGAGAGATAAGCACGACAGCAAGGCTGAAACAAAAAATGTAGGTTTATTTTTGCTTTTTTGGAGTAAACGACACAAACGATATCCAAAACTATGTTAAAAAGGCAAAGAGATGAGGTATCATAGATTGGCACTTGGTGGAGTTATGGGAGTAGATATACAAGACGGGCAGATTTAAGGCAGATTAAAGCCCATGCTTGTTAAAAAAAAAGCGGAGAATGGATGTCGGGGAACCATAATTACCATTTCATAGCGTGGAGTCCGAGCAAGGGGAGAACAGACCATGTCGTGCCCTCAATCGGGGTTCCAGCCTTTCCAGGGGTACTGCAGTATGGGGGTTTTTGTGTGGTCATGAGGTTGAGCAAGCCTGGAGGGCAAAAGATTGCTCACAGATCAGGAAACAAAGCCTAAAGGATCAACTAAGCATGGGAAGTTTGGGGGGAGTGGAACTACCCGTGAGCAAAGGCCTAACTTCCAGGGGGGCCAAGGGCGATGGAGCTGCAGGTTGCTTAACCACAGAAACCATGCAGTATTGAATGACGTGCCCCCTCCCCCAAAACTGGGGCATGGGAGCCACAGCGCGCGAGGCGAGAGAGAGAGCCCACAAGCGCAGTGTGAATTTGGGTGCGCAAGCTCGGATCTCTGAGATGACGATCAAAGCCAAATCCCTGCCAGATTGTGTTCTGGACATGCAGCCCCAAGCCATCCAAAGTTGCTCAAGCCTCAAAGGGCTTGAAGACGAGGCAGCGACACAAGACTGTTCCAGGCTAGCTTGCCGGAGAGCTTTGAGTTTTGGGGGGGGAGGGATGACAGGGGTACCCCCGTGTCCCAAGACTAGTGCTGCTAGCACAGCATTAGTTTCTCTGTCTATTTGCTGTGGCATTCTTGCTGACAACGTCCAACAGGGCATGTGCAAATGGTGCATCGTGCTGGAGTTTTTATTATTATTTTTGAGAAATAATACCAGGGTTTGTTGCTGTGGCCGCCCTCGCTCGTTTTTTTTGCCGAAAACCGTATTGTTAGCTGGAGCGAAGGAGCAACGCCAGCTTCAGCCAGGGGCAGCTCGCAGCTTCAGGCTCTGACTCTGCAGGAGCAACTGCAAAAGCATGTAGCTAAATCAGGCTAACGAGACGAGGGGTGTTCCAAATAATAATACTAATTGTACCAACTTACACAAGTACCATGTCGCTAGTTCCATATATCGGTCGGCTAGCTAGATGTTCCTTCTGAACCATGGGATGGGGCTTGCTGAGATTATTGGGCTGGTTTGTGATTGTTGGGACCAGCGAGTCAGATGTGTCAGGAAAGTGAGCGGGTCAATCTTATTGGCGACAAAAGAAATGCTGACGGGCGCGGTTGATCTATCGCATCGCAGGCACCTGTTCCGCTCACAGACCGGGAGCACGAGGGGGGAACGCCACCAATCGCGGAAGATCAATAGGCTTCCGTGTGGGATGGGGGTCTGTTAGTGGCGACTCGGTCCAGGTTTGGGGGGGATGGGGTGGTTGTGAGGAGCTGTGACTCGCTAGATTTCGAGCTGCGGGACGGTTACAAGGAACGTCTTGGGCCAATCTGATACAGTGACACAAACAGAGACAGAATGGATTGTTGTTGAGCGAAAAATACGATCGCCGTTGTCTTGCAGTTGCGGGAACCCAGGATACGAAGCACGATCTCACAACATGGATCCATTTGAAAAGTGGCGCTTGACGAGTTGGTGCTTGAGAAATCATCAATGATGAAGCAGACATAGGGCCAGATGATTGTCCACGCGATGGTTGGCCTGGAGATGATGTTTACTGAAGAGAGAGAGAGAGAGGTGAGAGTTGAGGCTGGCTGTGAGACTGACGAGAGAGAGAGATCTGGCTGCATGGGCCACAACAGGAAGGAGCTTGGCATCGCGATAACCACAACAATACCAATACCGACACCAATACCAATCTCAATGCCATTCTTCTTCGGCCCATCTGAGGAGGTATCTATACCCATCCACTACTGTTCATTATTGCATTGTAACTACAAGCAAAGGGTCAAGTTTTACTATTTACTTTTTCGATAGCTCTCCTGGCCTCTCCAAAAGCAAAAACAAAAAAGAAACGCAAAAAAGTAATTATGGGCCGGCCCGCAGGAGTTCCCCTACGGGACCGCCGAAGACCTGAACCTTAACCAGTTCTGCGGGCGCGCTCTTCAGATCGCTACGCTAGAGCTTGGGGGCACTGGGGCAGCACGGCAGGGAGGGTCCTTGACGGCTATCAACAACAATGGGAAAAAAGAACTTTCTCTTCCACATTTATGCATGTCGACATACATACATCCGCACTGGGCTGTGCTCTGCAGAATCTGCAGTCCCGTACGAATTACCGGTGAGCTGGTCCAACTACTCAAATGAGAGAGACTGACAAACTACGGAGTACGCACACACCACTGCAGCAGCTCTAAGCCACGAAACTGGAATCACTGTTTTGCCCTTCGGGATCTCTCTAAAAAGCCTATTCGACTTTACAACTATCAAGCTCATCCATGTATATAGATCTCCGAAAAACGAGATCTCGGGTTTCTGACTATTATTTTCTTTTTCACCGCCAGGGCCATTGCAGACGTCGCCGCATCTCGACCCCCTCTTCCAAGGTTGCAAGGTTGCATGGGGGAATATTATTTCCTTTTTTCCCTCACGCACGCACCCACCCACCCGTCCATGCATTTTGTGGGTAAAGTGGCGTACATACTTCCGCACATCCCACTGCAGAACACCAACAAACACAAGCGACAGCCCAGCCTAGATCAGATCATCCCAACCTTGAACCAAGGGGGAAAGAAAAAAAAACTAGGAACCGTCGAACCGACGACGATACCTTTTGATTTTCTCGGAGCCCCATTCGCTATTTTTACTTCCCTGAATGGCTGAGGTGATTGGATGAGGCTGCGCGGGAGGGTGGGGAAGTTGGAACCCATGCCCATAGCGCGACTCAACTGAGCAAATCGGGAGAGGGGAAAATATATAAAAAATGGCGTCTACCATGATCCATATTGGCGCAGAATCCTGATGCGAGCGTGCCCCATATCCCGATTACCGGGCATTCGCGAGCTAACTAACATTTGTTATGTCCTTAACGTGGGAAGAAAAGCGAAAAGAAACCCCCACGGGCCACGGCCAACAGGTGATGAGGGAAAAAAGAGAGAAATTGCGAATGGGGATTCTTCTCTTTCTCGAATGTCTGGTAGTGAACTTGCCAGGAACTTCAACTCCCAAAAGCAACAGTAATGTACACTCTCATTGTTTGTTTCAGCGATGAAGTTGGGTCCCAGAGGGATGATTTCTAGAACAATAAATCAATGTTTTGTTTTTTTTTATGCTAAGAGGATCAATGTGGGTACTCTGTCTGTGCTGTGAGCAACGTGTTTATTAAAGCGAAGCAAAAACCACCAAAAAAAAAAAAAGCTTTTTATATTTCTTTTTCCCGAAGGATTATATCAGATCAAAATCTCCAGAGATATCGTGATTCGGGAAGAAGTGATATCTAATATTTGAATGTTCATTCCCCAATCATAAAAATTGAAAAAATAAATCGAATCAACTAATTATTAAATATCCTCAAAGATCATGTTTTTATTCACCCATTCTATTTTCCTACTCGCCTAGCACTCACTCACCCACGCACCCACCCCCTTGAGCTTGCTGGAATACGAGGTCGAGATTTTATATCTCGAAACTATCGGCGGGCCCCGCGGGTGGTGCAGAAAAATCAATCAATAATACCTTCCCCACGACTTACAACAGGGGGAGGTCACAAATCTTACACATGTTAGCCTTTCATGCAGGCTACGATACATGCATGGGTGGGCAAGAAACACCCCCACAAGCCCCATCTCGGGAACAAGTTGAAATGAAAGCTCCCCCAGTTTTTTCTCGCTTCGCATTTTTAATCCACTTTGTTTCTTCAGCTCTTGTGCAAATTTTTTCCCTTGTCACGTTTTCCCGCGTCGAGTTCTTGAAGAGACAGAAAGCAGTTCCTACTCGATGAGCAGGGGAGAAGAAGAATTGGGGGTCCAGAGTAATAGTAGCATACAGAACACCTGCTTAAACGCCCAATTGTTGTATGTATAGTACAGACATGGGCACAATTACCTGCCTATTCTAATTCACCCCACCCAAAGTTACATACATGGGCAAAGCTTGCATGATATATGTCACAACATTCAGCCCATGGAGGGAGAAGAGGGAGGGAGGGAGACTCACTTACTGCAGCCCATCAGAGCGCCGGGCTCAAGGTCGGGCTCTAACTACGACCCCGAAACCTTGGGGGGAGAAAGCCCAGGGAAAGAATTCTTCACAGACAGACTGTGCAGCCTCGATAGCAAGCAGTTGCCAGTTTTCTGAGGAGCTCCGGACTGAGATTGTTTCTGGGTAGTATTTTTTACGCTTTCCAGTGAACCCCCTATATCCCTGACTCCCACTCGTGTTCGGATGCTGTTGTTATCAATAATCCCAGATACTTAAAGACAGGGGAAGCCTGTCAGAGGAGGGAAAGGTCATGAGCACATGTCGTATTCTCTGTGCAGGCAATCTCATGAACACGTTGTCAGTCGAAGAAGCTCTGAAGTCTGGGTTCATGTTCGAGACATAAAACGTTATTCGCTATTCTATTTTGCGTTTGATGGTTGCTTGGACAGTGGGTTATATTAGCTGGTTTACTCAATAGCAAGAAACAACTAAGCGAAGCTGGTGTTTGTGCTCTTGTCTTGCGGTTTTAAGCCGCAGTTGCCAGTCAGTCTACCAACACTCAAAGCCCCGCGGTTCTAGACACAACCCCCCCAAGGGGCACGTAATATTTTCTTTTTGCAACTGTCTGGGGTAGTTTTATCTCCTGGGACCTGCGGGGGATGGCATGGTCCATTGATCAATGATTGGTGAAACATAGCTCCGGTACGCTTTCCGCGGAGGAGGTTTCTACCTTCCTCTCTCGTTTAAAACGGTTTGAGGGGCGTAGTAGCGCGGGTAGTGTCTAGTAGCGAATTAAACAGTTGGAAACGCTGGCACTAGGATATGCGATGCGTGATGCGGGGAGGAGGACGGTAGTTGAGGGCAGATCATCCCAAACTCTTAGTATTAAACCAACACCAACTCTACTCCCAACCACAGCCGTGATGAGTTGGAAGATAGGAACACAGCCAATGATAATTAAACGGAGCATAAACCCCGCTTAAAAGTTGAGAACACGACAATATGCTGCGGCATGTGTAGATGTTTATCATCAGTGTTCCCTGATCCCAGATCCTCAAGTCCCAAACGGGATTTCGCCCCACGACAATAATGAACGCCCATTGTTTGCATCTGCAAAGCTGCGGGAGAGGGTAAACTAATTCAAGGGTCCGACCGCGTCGCCCACACATCAAACCACCACATGATGCCAGTCTCCAGGTCGGCTCGGTGGCCGGCGACTACCAGTGGCTGAGATTCTTCCCGCGAATATCCACGGACTTTTCACGGACGGCACGGCAAGCCTCAACGGACGAAGCGCGCAAGTTCCCCGGCTATTTAGCCTCAGAATTCAGCGGCGTGAGGCGGGGGAACTGTGGCAGAGACAAACGGGGGCTTAAGAGACCACTTATTAGCAAGACTGTGAAGGTTGGCCTTTGTGGAGGTGAGGTAGTCAGACTCCAGAGAGAAAAGCGCAGGAAAGAGGGGCTTCTTTTCCTTATTCTTTTCCTTTTGTGACCTCTTTTTCTCCATACGCCGCCGCATCATGCATGTCGTCTATCGACGAGCGCAGGTCCTTCGCTTGAGATTGGAAAGGGCTGGAAGAAAACAGACCCTGACTGTTGCTTCACGATATAACAAGGTTCCCTAGTCCAACGCATATGTCTTGTACCAACAAGTCATGAGAGCATCAAGTCCTTCCAATGGTATTTTCACGAAGGGAATATCATATTTGTCAGTCTTGGCCCACCCAGCCCACCAGTAAAGTTTATCCAGCAAATTCGGCCTCATGGTCGGTGGCTTCCCCACGCCGCTTGCCAAAAGGAAGGGGAGCAGCAGAAAATAAAGCCCTTCCCGAAGACCCTGTGCGGGCACGGGGGTGGTTCCCAGGAAGAAAAGAGCTCGCATCACCCACTGCACCTTTCTTCTTCACCGGTATTGCGGTTTGCAGATATCGCGAGATGGTTAGATTATGCCTATTCTAGAGCGAGCATGATCCATCTAGGCTTTGCTTCCTTACAAATCCCTCCCATTCATCTACACACATGCACATACATACATAACGTACACTCCGTACGTCATTTCTTCAAAACTCCCCTCCACGCGCGCTCGCGCGGGGGGTTTCCCATGCATGTGGTTCCCGCGTGTGGGAGACCGATTGGCTGGTGTGGGGATATTTTTTATTCTTCGGAGCCCGACATCATCAGTTTGTGCAAGGACATAGTTCCTGTTTGCACGACTCTGCATGCAGTTGTTGTTGTTTTTTCCCTTCCCGGTTACTGAGCGAACAAAAAAGGAGGAGGAGGGGGGATTAATCGAGATCTCAGTTGGTTGTGGTCTGCGGAGTATCGGGAGGTAGGTATACATATCGTTCCTTACCTGACGAAATTGAGCTCTGATAAAGGTTAAATGATGGAGTATCATCCTCTTCTATCTTGTCTGCTGCAAGTTTGTCGTTGATACACGCTGGCAACGCCTATATATCCTGCATACATATATACTCCTGGACGCTCCCACGCGGCGTGGAGACCACAGGATTTAGATAAACAAACCACACCTATCAACACCCCCCACCCCCCCCCACAACCGCCCCCTTTTCCATTCAATTCATCTTTTCCCTCTAGACCCCTTATCAGACATCCCCCTTGCGAAACTACTAGGTTGAGAATTGCAGAAATCCCCCGCGCACTCCCTCAACTACGCTTCCAGCCCCTTCTCCCCCTGCTTCTAATTTAACCATGTTAGGAGTCTCCGGACTCCATCACCTGTGACTCAATTGCTCTCTCCTACCCACGCGAACATGAACAAAGTGATATTCCTCCCACCAATACCCCACTTGGCAAAGTTTCGAGAAAGGGAAACACAATTCCGTTAACGTTTACGTACAGCGGCGAGTAATATGCATACTAACTTTATGTCTCTGGGCTGTATAGTGTTCTTGATGAAAAAAACCCCTCCTAGTGAACTATGGTGACCAAGAAGAGCACAGAACAGAGCAGGGAGTTGGTCCAATGCCACTTTGTCAAGGAACCTTTCATTTTTTCGCCCATTAGATGAGAGGGGGGCGCTCGCATATCAGGAGCAGGATTGATAGTAAAAGAATAATATCCCCTTCCTGCAAAAGGACGCAAGGCAAGAGAGAACATGCACAACCCAGACAACGAAACTGCATTGCTATAAACATCAAGAAATATATACATAAGATTTAAGACTAAGGCTTCACCTTACTACTCTCTCCTCATTGTCCCTAATCCCATCCTACGTAATCGAGGGAGAGAAGGTATGTACAACAACCATAGTTAGGTGTTGTTGGGCTACGGGGGGAAGAAGAAACACGGCGAACTAGAGGAATAAAAGCAACTACATCAAAATATAGAAGCAAAGAGTGCTCCCTAGCCCTAGCCACCAAAAGAAAAGAACAACCTTGACATTTAACACTGGGAATTGAGTGACTAACTGCAAAATCAAAACCAAGATAAGGAAAAGAAAGCTAGATCACGCCAAAAAAAAGAATAAGAATTAACACATAGCTGGGGAAAAGAAAAGGGGTAAAGCGACAAAACCAAGATACCAACAGAAAGTAAAAGCAGACTCGAACCGGGGAAAGAGGGAAAAGGGTACAAAAAAAAAGGAGGAAGGAGGTAAAGCCAAGTAGGATAGGGGTTGAAAGGGGACGAAGCAATAAAAAGGAATAAACATCAAGACCAGGGTGCTAAACAGGTTCGCTGTCCTCCGTTCCCCCCAAACAATTTTATGTGCCTCGCTTTGTAGTAGCACGGCATTTTCCATTTGCCCAAGTGAACCCATTCCCGTCTTCCCCTTCAGCGCACTGCCTTTTCCTCACCTTTCACCCTTCCTTCCTCTGGAGAAGAACACAACGGTAGTAGCTGACCAAAAATAGCAGCATAGTAGTAATAATAGATAAAAAACCCCCATTAATGTGATTTGCAACCGAACCCCTTAAGCCTGTTTTGAGAAGGAACCACAACAAAATGATACACAAACAGCGTTCTTGGTAAGGGATAGACCGCCTCCTGTAAGACAGGTTTCCGCAGTAAAAGAAAAGAAAAAGGAAGAAAATAGATCTAACGGCCGCGGTTATTATACGAAGAGTAGCTGTGGAGAAAAAAAGGTTAGTTCAGATACAATTTATCGATACGAGAAGACGGGGAGTAAATAAAATAAAACTGGGAATGTGTGGAGCAGTCGTGGAAAGAAACATGTCTTATAATGAAACCACACAAGGACTGCGAAAGGGATTTGGGATACTAACCTCCAGATTCTAGCACGCATGTCGCCGCTTCCAGTGGCAAAGAGAGGTCCAACGGGGCTGGGAGCAACAGAGATAACTACAGTACATTGTCAGCGCACCGCAAAATAGACAGCTTACAACGCAGATATAGGACTCACCGGAATTCTTGTGGCCTTGAAGCATCATCTGGGCATTGCCAGTCAGAGGATCCCAGAACTGAACACCTCTATCCTTCGAACCGCTCATGACCCATTGTCCGTCAGGGGTGAGACAGACACTAAGGACAAAGTCCTACAGATTAAAGATATAAGCAATAGGATTTTTGACCGGAAAATATTGTAGGGCGCTGAGTGGGAACATACCTTATGACCCTCGAATGTTCGCACACACTTGCCTCCCTTTGGTCCAGTGCCGGGAACCATGCCTCGCGAAGGCGTCAACTCCCACATCTTGATGGTCTTGTCGAGACTGCCAGAAACAAGCTCACGGCCATTAGGGGCAAACGCAACGGAGTAAACACTGTCCCTATGGCCATCGGGGTTCTCAAGACGCTCAACGAGGTAGCCGGTCGTGGTATCCCAAACGCGAACGCTCTTGTCAAGAGAACCAGCGGCAACATAACGGCCGTCAGGGGAGATTGCGACGGTAGTAACGCCATCCTCAATGCTAAGGATAAGTTCCTGCTTTCCTTCCAGAATATCCCACAGTCGAACAGTTTTGTCACCGCTACCAGAAGCGATGTAGCGACCATTGCGAGCGAAGTCGAGAGAATAAATGTCTTGCTCGTGGCCTGAGAAGATGTGTTTGATAGTACGGCTGGAAATGTCCCAAACCTAGATAGCAATGACATGTGCCGTTAGCATTCCACTATAAGCAGTGGAGAACGAGATAGATAGCTTTTACATACCCTAATCTGCTTATCTTCAGCACCAGTTGCAAGATATCTTCCGTCGGGACTAAAGCAAACGCTGCGGATGTACAGATCCCCTTCTTTATCGACGGATTCGTCTTGTAGTGTAGTCACAAGCGCTCCAGTAGCAACATCGAAAATCTGCGCAGAACGATTACAGCCAGTAGCGACGTACTTGCCGTCAGCGCTGAATCTGACGCAGCAGACGACGCTATCATGGACAAGGTGGTGAACGAGTTCGACGTCCAGCACGCGAGGAACCTCCGGGTTAAACACCGCATACCAATCTGATCCCTCCCTTTTCTGGGAGGGCGGTAGCTTCTCGGGGTCCAAATCTGCAAGGGTGTTTCCAACGCGGTATGTCATTTGCTGACCAGGTGGCGTTGGTCGAGGAATCTGGGGGGAGGCTCTAGGATCGGGGTATACGCCTTGATGGTTTTGCTGAGGGGTGGCAGGGCCCGGGGCAGCGCGGTTGACTCCCCTCTTGTTTGGTCCAGGAGAAGAGGTTGGTGCTGGGGGTGGCGGTCCGTAGCCTGCTACAGCACACAACTCGCGTTAGAATGGGTTTCTCAGATCCGGTTTAGAAAACCATTTTGGCTGTATGGAGATACTTGCCATTGACTGCAGACCCACCTTGATAGGCTCCAAAAGTGCCTTGGGGAGGTTGAGGAGGACCCTGGGCTCCGGGGGCGGGCTGTTGAAGGGAATGCTGAGGCGGCTGTTGCTGATCTTGGGGTGGTGGAGGGGGCGCAAGGGCAGGTGCTCCGCCTCCCTGGTTGGCCATAATGCCGCCAAACAGATTGCTTGGGCCATGGCCAAGGGCAGGAGGAGGAGGCTGGGATGGGCCCGCATGGGAAGGAGGGCCTCCAATATGAGAAGGCGGCAGATGTACGCCGCGAGTTTCAAGTTCAAGTCGCAAACCGCGAATTTCAGCTTCGTATCTAAAGAAATGCCATGAGATATCGTCAGTGACACGGTTTTGCACGTTTTTGCTGTCATTTTTGAAAGGATGATTGCACGGGGCTCCGGTATCGAATGACGTACTCTTGCTTCATTTTTATCTGAGCTTGTTCCAGCTGATAAACCTTTTGCCTGATCATCTCCATTTCTTGAAGCTGACCGGTCACTGCCAAATTCTGTCAGCTACTGTGCGATGCGCGCAAGGGGTGAGTAGGAATCGTTTGATGCAAATCTCACGGGACGGAGATGGGTAGCAACGCCGACGGCGATCGTCGCATGGCAGCATCTGATACATAGAGGCGTGATGTGCTGAATAGAAAAGGGAGTGAAAGGGAATGGCGCACGTTGATGTTCAAACTCTCCAGTGCTTCGCGACTGGCTTTCATATTCCTGGCGCAACTGCTCGAATAGGTCTTGCAGGCGCGTATTGGGCTGGGGAACCATCCCGCGGTGTGCGTTATACATGGTAACGTCGAAATCCCAGCCTTGTTCTTGTCGAATTCAGGGGGGTGTGTACGGGTTTTCGCCAGAAGAGCTCGGTCTGCGTGATACAAACGATGAAAGGGCGATGGCGATACAGCGAGGGACCGAAGGGATCGAACGGATGTCGAGGAGATAGATGGTCACAACCTGAGGAAGTCAGCGACCTGGCTGAAGCAGGAGAGACAAATGGCGGGATAGAAGCTCTCCTCAATGGGGTGGGAGAAGCGATCTAGCCGATGGCAAGCGATTGATGTTGTGAAGATTAGGTTGGTTGGGTTGGGGGAGAGACGAGGGGCCTATTACTAACTGGGATATGAGGCTGAAATTGGCGCGAGAAGCGAGGTGGGACAACCACCAAAAATGGCTGTAGCTAGCACTCGCGAACTCTCTAGAAGCCTTTTGACGCGTTGGACCCTCGCGCCACGTCAACTGTTGACAGCGGATACGAAAATGGTGGACTGCTCGCTTGGTTATGCGTGTAGGAAGCCTCGTTGGTCGTTAATACTGCGGGTGCGCTGTTGATGAGCACGATGATGGTGGATGGACGTTGGAGTAAAACACGGGGAGGAAGGAGGAAAGAGGTGGAAAACGATGGGAGGGAAAAGTGGATGGAAGGGAAGTTAATTAGGTAAGGCAAAAAAAAACCTTGGAGTGCGCCGTCGTTCACCCTATGATTCTAAATTTATTGGCAATCCGACGGCCGTTCGGAAATCCTGGAGAAAGCCGTAGGACGGAGAAAAAGGCTAATGTGGTGTCTTCCTTTAGCAGGAGACTACGCGAAAAAGGATAAGCTGGTTTGAAGCTGTGGCTCCTACTCCATGTCTAATAACCCGATGGCACCGAAGATTCTATGGGGGCATATCCGGAGAGTACGGGATACGTTCCCTCTTCAAGTGGTACATAAGCTGCTAGGCCATGGCAGTCCCGATTTTCTCTAGAGTTCAGCCTTTTTGACAACCATGATCCTATCTCCTTATGAGAAGGTTCGAGCAGGAGTAAGAAGGTTGCTATCCAAGCATGGGTAGGCTCAGGAGTTAGAACCGGGTTGGCTCTGGGCAGTTTCACCCACTCGTAACCAGCCACCTTGAGATCGTGCCGAAGGATTTTGTTCCTTTTCGAACCGTTTTTGGAAAATAATAACCCATACGAGCCAGGCTTACAGAAGTTACCAGGAATGATCCCTGCAAGTCAGCAGATGATCTGGAGCACAACGCATATTTCTGTTCAGTCGTGCATATATATGCGTCTTTTTCAACACCACTAGTTGAGGCCTTACAAGTTACAGCAGACAGGCTGCACAGTGTCACCATCTCCTGCATCGCAGGATTTGCTTTTTGCGTCTCTGGCTATCGTGTGTGAAGCATCTGGGCAAGTGTTTTGCTAGCATCTTCAGATGATGGGCTTTCTTTCTAATTTTCCTCATCGTAATTCCGTCCACTCTGGGCTGCGTGCTGGGAAACAGTCTCCCTCATGTTGCAGGAACCACGCACGAGTCAGAAAGCTCGCCGGCGAGGAACCTTCAGCGACTGAAGTCTGTGGCTCCGTCTGGGTCCCACTCTGGAAAAAGTCTCTGGCCCAGCTAGCCCGAAGCGGCATGGTGCGTCTCATGCTGGTGGCTTGAACTCTAAAGTGCACGGATCACCTCCATCACCATGGACTCTGGACTCTGGATGCATCATGCCGAGCAGCCTGCCAGCCAAGGCTACAACCAAAGAGGCTTGGCATGCTGACTAATAAGCTTCGTACAAGAGCCGAGCCCGCTCTCGCCGCGCGACCCACATGGCATAGCCCAAAGGAGTATGGTGCGCTTCTGTTTGGAGACGGACGTCACATGATTCTCTAGTATTTTGAAACATTGGAAGAGAAAGAGCGTGGCTACAGGGGATTTATGCTAAAGGAAAGGGGCTTTTTATAACAACAGAATCCTTGATCCCGGCAACTTGATAGCATGCATAATTCTTCATTCGAAAGCTTTTCATCCATTATTGTTCATTATTCTTTGCAACTCTATGTGCGCTGCAACCCCTTGTCATATACATGGTGACAGGTGTACCTCCAGAGGCAACAAAAATTTGAGGAGACATCCTGACCCCATGCCCCCCTTGTCAGCACACTGCTCGGTACTCACTTCCGCAGTGGCAAATCCATCGCCCGTTCTAGAAAGGGCCAATATTAACCCCAGTGATAAATCTATGGATCAAAATCACATCCCTTGCCGGAAAGGGATGAGGGGTATGTGGTAAATTGTCCGTGCTTCGCATCTGTCTTTTGAGTTTCAGAGTCTGTCATGATTTAGATTATCTTTACCCCATTGATGACCTTGTGCCGACGACGCGGGCTTACATGTATTCGTCTCCCTTTGAGAGCTTGTGATCGATAACGCGAAAACTTAGCGCCATGTCGGATGTTCCGTATATCCCCAGAGTTCCCCAAAATCGGATATACTTAAGCCTTCAATCAATGCGCCATTACGCTCTATCTCCATGTATATGGATTAACAGGGCATATAGACCTGGACTTATCTCCTAGTTGCGGATCATGTGTTTACCTACGTCATTGGGTCTAACTGAAATGAAAGGGTCCTATTCAATATGTCAAATATATACTCGCAATTGGGACCTTCATTTCTTTCGATACATAGGTGTTCCAAGGAACTAGATTCTCGAAAGCAGGAGCAGGTAGTATGAGCTTCTCCCAACTAGGGAATATCGACTATATGGCACACCCCTGGGAAAATAAGACAAGGGAATTGGTCCAAGAATGCTTCCATGCTATACCCATACAGCCCTTATACTTCACAGCAGCGTCGTGCTAACCAGACAATATATATCCCCCTTTTCCTCTTCCCCCCTTTCCTCTTCCCCCCTTTCCTTCCCTTCCTTGGTCCCCTCGAAAATCCAAGATCTCCCATCACCTATTCGCCAACAACTGCTCAAAACTACAACTAACAACCTCCACCACATTCCCCCACGGATCTCGAAAGTACAACGCCGTCTGGCCCTCGTGTAGCGGCGTCGTCACGCCAATCTGCTTCCCACCTGCCGCCACAACTCTTGCACACAGTCGCTCAGGATCCGGGTCTGTAATGGCGATATGGAAAAAGCCGCCGCGAGTATATAGGTTGGTCAATGAGAAAGGTACGCTGCTACTGGTGGTGGAAGAAGGACCGTTGTATTTGGGATTGAGGAATTCGAAGATTTCGAAACCGACGCCGTTGCCGGTGGTGAGGAAGGCGGTTTTTACTTCGTGGAGGTCATCGCCGTAGACTGTTTTTTTCACTTAGCCCGTGGGAAATAAGGCGTTGGGGGTAAATGGTCATGGGCCATATCAACCCAAAAAGAAGCAGAAAAGAAAAAGAACAACAAAGCAAAAAGCAAAACAAACGAACTTTTGAATATCGGAGCATCAGGCGCATCCTTTCTAGTCCTGCTCTCTGGCGATGCCGATGAGGCCTGTAAAAGTCGAAATCCGAGATTTTCAGTATACCATTTCACGGCCGCATCGCAGTCGGGCACTGAGACGGCGACGTGGTTTACGACGCGGTTGAATTCTTTCTTTTAAGCAATTATTCGGAGCGAGTTTGTCAGTTAAAGTCAAGTGTGGTTTTAATGTATGCGATTGTTGTATACATAGGATGGGGGGGATGATGCTTACAGTAGCCATTATTGTTTGCGCAGGAATAAAGCCTAGGTTCTATCTTCTTAACCACGAAAGCCCCAATTTTTCTTTATCCGTCAATAAGAAGCAAAAATAAATACACAAAGTTAGACCGAATGTGCGATGCCATACTCGAAGCCATCAAGAAACGTGGAAAAGGTCTTTTGTTATCTTAAATGTCTGCTCCCCATCGCGTAGTTCCACCCCCGATGACACCGGTTACACTTTTCCAGAGTTTCCTTAACAAACATCAGGACCCGCTGATAAAACAAGATTGAGGAAAGCCGAAATAGCGCAAACACAGATCTCTGGGGTGCGCCGCAGCGAACCTTAACACACATGGCGCGTGAACCACTAGGTAAAAAGGTCATCGAAAGCAAAAAGAAATACACTACGACGAAGTGGTAGCTCTTTTTTATCCACATGTGACAAGTAAATTATGTAGGCTGTCAGTCGGTCAGTAAAGGAAATTGGGGGGAAGTAGCTTTGTCCTATATACAATAATTCTCTTAATAATAGTCTCTCCGGATGGATACCTTATGTATCTACCCAGAAAGCAAGGGGTGATGATGCGATATGGACGTAGAATCTTTCGTGGGGCTGATTTTGCTTCTGTATCTTTCCCCTGCCCCGCACCCTTCCCCCCTCCACGCTTCCCCCTCCTCTCCACATTGACTAAATCCTAGGAATGTGGGGAAGCTCGGGTATGTTGTCATAAATTCATTAAAAAAAGGTGCATATACCATGATCGTTAAACATTTGCAGAGAGATCGCGTCGTCATGATTGGGAGATATACTGATAAAGTATAAAAAAAGCACCAAAAAGGCAGATCTTCTAGGTGAAGCTAGCAAAAATGATTCATAGTCCAAAGATCATCGGCAACTTTGAAGGCGCTCGATGGTCTACTGCAAGAAAGTAGCGGGTAGATCTGGGCCTGTTTGTGGTGGAAGTCATTTTAGCCATCATGTCCTCACAGCGAAGGAAAACTTTGCCAACAAGGGGTTCCAAGGAAAAAAAGAAGAATTCAAGAACAAGACATACCCCAAACATGCAAATTGTCCGGCGATGCAAGACTTTTCTGCGTCTCATAGGTATCGTTCACCAAATCTCCGTCAACGTAGTGCTCGAGGACGAACCGCGAAGGGTCGTACCTATAGAGATGGTACACATCCGTCAATACTTGTTTAACAAGGAGAAAAGAAGAAAAGAAACCCTATCGGGTCATTGCTCACCAGTAATCGAATATCTGGCTGCCCATAATATGCCTTCCCACGCCCCAGAGGCTCTCATAACCCTTGAAGCGAAGCCAGTCGTGGCCCAGGACATGCGTGTCAAAATCGTGCGTTTCAAACGATGAGTGATGTACATGGAACTTGGGGCCTTCGAAGAAAAAGAAGCAGTGGTGGTCGACTAGCTCAGAGCCACGGTCGAGGTGTAGGAATGTCATAACATTTGTCCCGTCTTTGTCGTGCACCAGCTTTTGACGGCGGATTGTTTGTTAGTATTGGAGATAGCTTAAAGCATGTGGCCACGAAGAGAGAAAGAGAGGGGGGGGGGGAACCTCGCTGGGAACGAAATTGAATCGAGTAGTATAGAAGTTGAAGGATTTCTCAAAGCTCGTCACACAGTGGCCGAAATGGCCTAGCTTGTGAACGGGAGCAGGGCCTGAGAACATATTAGCAGCTGTTAGCAATCACAGCACAGGATTCAATGTCGGATCACACCAAATCTATTTACCTTTCTCAAACCGTTGGAATGTATTTCCAGGCCTGTGCTTGTCGGTTGGCTATCACAGGAAAGTCAGGGTCTAATTCCCAGAAACACAATGACGACCACTGAAGATTGATTAGAATGGCATACGTAGTTAAACTTGAGTTGTGGGAGGACTGTGACATCGCTCGTTTGCTCCTGCCCATACACCAGGTGGAAAGGATATTCGTCAACTGGGTCCTTGAAAGTGACGCAAAGTCCTCCGCCTGGTGCATCGCTCAACTCATAGACCCCAGAGGCTTCGGGCAATGTTTTCGACGCATATTCAAGGTCTTCCTTTGACTCGACGACGAAGGCAGCACCGCCAAATTCGTTTTCTTCCCCTTTTCTTGCACAGTACACAAACGGTTCCGGTCCCGTTCCGCGATAGTATGTGTCTTTGCCAACTCGTTTGATCTCTTGGAAACCAAAGTCCTCAAGGAACGGTCTGGCTTTCTCGATGTCCTTGTGGACGTAGTAAACGTGCGCAACCCGAACCAAATTGATTTTGCGGTACTGCGCATCCCCACTTGCTGATTGAGCCATCTTTGCGCTTGACTGCTACTCCACGCCTAAGACCCTTTTGTTTTTTTGCAGCTAATGGCTAGATAATTTGAAACCTTGGGGAAACAGATGAATCAAATCCTTTGGACACAGTCAGCTTAAAAGTTCCATGAAATCGGATTTTGTGAAAGATTTCATGATCATGCAGCTCATTATTAAGGCAAGTATTTATTATTGCACAGGAATCCTATCCTACAGGGCTGTGACGTTTTGCGGGGAGGCCATTTGGCATTGGCATCGATCCCCACTTCGAGGGGGGTTTTTCCAGGGTGCAGAGAAGCAATCAACGCGCTCGGGAGTTGTTGGTGCGTGTAATCAGCCGGTGTTTTGCAAGAAGCTTGAATTCTTGATGAGAGGGGCAGGGCTTTTGCCACATTATTGCTATCAAATCTCCGAAATGTTTGTTTGAAGCTATGATACTCTGTAGTTTTATCGAGCCTTCAGAGTAGAGTTAATTGAACTTTGATTGGAAGTCGCTGGTTTACCACGTGATTTGGACTGCTCCCCATACCAGCGTAGACGAACGCTGTCATCTGGTTTCTTGCTAGATACACGGGAGTGGCTATGATTGTAGCTATTATTTAGTAGCAGTGTCATATGTAGCTCCCAGCGCTTGAGTTATGATGACTCGTACTACCCCTGAGGTCAATAGGAGTTGTCAGTGAAGCGTTGCAAAGAGAGGTTACCAAGGAAAGGATACGGGTATTTATCGTAATAAATGTCGCCTCTTCTCAACTGATGGTGCAGCAATGAGCCCTGACGTAGGTTCTTATCGAGTAACTTATTATGTGTTAGACATGGTGCAAGTACATCATACGAAGGAGGCTTCCATCAAACCCTCGAACATCCGATGCATCATGCCACAGGCCATTGTGCAATCTTATCAATCTAATCGGGGTCTCGGAAGACCTGTGCCCCACAAGTGGATACTGATGCGCACTACCGCCTACTGTTTGCGGTTAACCGGCAGTGGCAGAATGATCGGGATTTGCGGAACAAACGTTCCCGGGCTCAGGTGATGTCTTGCCCTGAGTGGCGCTATGCCCAAAAAGCAAATCCCAGAGCCAAGCGGCCCCTTGTTCTGGAAAAGCTTCCGGTGTATTTTTCCGAAACCCCGAACAGCTAATGAAAACCCAGCATCGCAGCAGAACAATTACGAAGCAGTGGGTCACTCCACGCTCATCTCCTCAACAACGCGAGACATATTTCACAACCTTTATCCTGTTCTTTTGTCTTTTCGTCCTGACATCTTTCTGTTCAGAGTCGCTTTGGTATTCCGATATTAAGCCATTGCAATAAACAACGTTCAATCTCGCAACTGTCTCCCGTCCGCTACGAGTACCGCCTTTATAGCGCCGCCCCCTTTTTTCGCAATCCAATAGGCAAACACATTTGCACCGCGCCCGGTGCCCATCCCGATTGGACTGACTGCCAATTACGCCCTGAGGGGTTGAATCCCTCGCCATGGATATCGTTCTTGAGGTGCTCGACACCTTCCTCTTCGATTACCTATATGCCGCAGTCCTGCCAACGCCCGCGTCGGGGCTGATCTCACAGGTTTCCAATGTCCTCAATGGGAACAATTCAACACTGGCAAATGGGAATGGATATGCCTACAGCCCGTCAACGAAGTATTTCAGCCTGGAGCCGTCGAAGTACGCGTATATGAGCAGCTTGCCCAGAGACAATATGTACCGGCAAGCCATAACTCTATATCTGATGACATGGTACTGTGGACTTCCAATTCGGTTCTCTTTGGAATGCGCCGGATGCTAACTAGGTTTTCCGTATGCAGGATATTTGGTTTAATCATATATTTCATATTCGCAACCTTGTCCTATGTTTTCATTTTTGATAAAGCCACGTTCAACCATCCCAAGTATCTCAAGAACCAAATCCGTCTTGAGATCAAACAGACTATGCAAGCAATGCCAGTCATGGCTACTATCACGGTTCCGTTCTTTCTGACTGAGGTCCGAGGCTATGGAAAAATGTACGACTCGTTTGACGATGCGCCCTTTCCGATGTACAACTACCTCCAGTTCCCGCTCTTCATCCTATTCACGGACTTCTGGATCTACTGGATCCATCGTGGGCTGCATCATCCGCTTATCTACAAGCGCTTGCACAAGCCACACCACAAGTGGATCATGCCGACGCCATACGCCTCCCATGCATTCCATCCCTTGGATGGCTGGTCACAAAGTGTCCCATACCACCTCTTCCCCTTCATCTTTCCACTGCAGAAGTTTGCCTACGTTTTCCTCTTCGTCTTCATCAACTTCTGGACCATTTTGATCCACGATGGAGAATATGTCGCCAACAGCCCTATCATCAACGGCGCTGCGTGCCATACGTAAGTCTGACTTTTTATAATTACCATGAAAGAATAGCTAACAATTTGATTGCAGGTATCACCATCTCTTCTTCAGCTGCAACTTTGGCCAATATACTACACTCTGGGATCGATTGGGAGGCAGCTATAGACAGCCAGATGCAGACCTTTTCCGCCGGGAGACAAAGATGGGCAAAGAGCAATGGAAAAAACAAGCCAAGGAAATGGAGAAAATTGTGAAGGAAGTCGAGGGCGAGGACGACCGCACCTACGACGAAGCCGAAACCAAGAAGACGCTGTAGCGGTCAGCCATATGAAGGGCGTTTGTGTCGCGAGTTTTCAGCTTCGTCTTCAACTATAGATTCGGCGATATCCATATCACGTGACACTCTCACCATACGTATTGTATCGTTACGATGATGGTACCGGGGGGAGATGCCTTTTACGACCTTACTTGTGGCAAAGCTTCTAGCTTGAAAACGATTGCTTCTCGAAGTCTGCGATGCCGCATCCAGGCGACGGGGTGGAGCTGGCTACTCGGCCTTCCGCTGTAGCGAATGATTTTTGACGAAGCCCGTTATCTTCTTTATCGCTATGTGTTGACGTTAATTTGCGCTGTCTGTTGAACTACGGAATCCAGACTGCATCTGGTTTCAATTTTGTTCTGGGATATTTTTTTCTACGTTATCCTACCGGTCCCCCTTACTCTACGTGGGTCTACTCATTCCGTTTTCCCACCAGTGCCAAAGCCCACTTTTTCGGCCAATTCTTTGCACTACTGATGTTATATATAGACCTTTGTAATATCTTTCACGTTTCATTCTTACTTATTTATTTATTTTTTCCCGCGGGGGCCGCGCTTGTTTTCGAAGACAAATTGACTACATGTCCCTTTTTCTTTTGGCTATTCTAATCTCGATTTGCAATTTTGCCCATTCTTGATGCGCGCATACATCCAGGGCACCTGTATATATATGATGTTTTGCGCCATAATCTAATGTACTAGTTCGCTCTTAGTTGATTCCGGGATGGACTTGGGTATGTTCTAGAACATATCTTTCATCTCTGCGTTAATAACTCTTGCTTTCTTAGACCTGGCTGTTACTTTGCCATGGTATTAACCAGATGTCCTTCATTCCCTATCATCCCAGGTTGGAATGTAACGCAGGCCTTAAAATGAATAACTCGAAGGTTATTAACTGCTTGCTACACGTACCATCGATTGAATACTAGCAGCAAGGAGAATGAAACCTACCAGCCACACCTTCTTCGTCATCAAAGTACCATTCACGTTGAATCCACCCTTCCAGGGCTGTCACAGCAGGGAAGGAACAGTCATTCGCACCTTCCTTCACTGCCCTAGAGGGCCGCTCCTGCCCCACCAACCCCCTCTATAAATACCCCTCCTTCCTCTTCCTCTTCTTCCTCCTTACATCTCCCAACGGACTGCAAGCCGGCCTTGCTTTCCCCCTCTTCTCTTATTTTCCTCTTGTACATACGGTTTCTTTTTCCTTTATACCATCTACGCTGCTGTGGCCGCGAGGGTCAAGAACCTCTCTATCCTGGCATCCAGCCCACGAGCTCGGCAAGGGAAGCGTTGGGAGAAAGACGTCTGTGGATTGCGTTCAAAAATGCCATAACTGCGTGGACACGCGCGCCACACCGCCGGTGCGTTCTCCCAGATCGGGGGATCGTTGACACAGGAGAGTAGCAACTTTACTCGCCACGGCGGTGACGCTTCTTCGCGGGACGAGGACAGCAGCAGAGATGGTTTACCATCGTGCAGCCGACTCTCCGAAGATGCAGTACTGTTTGAAGATCGTCCGCGACAACGTACTCGCCAAGGTAATCTTTGTGTTTAAATAGCCAGGGACGTTTTAGATCATGAACAGATTATTGTGCACGTGGGTATGCCATTCCTACAACTTCATGCGGACATGAAGCCCGACGAGAGAAAGCATGCAGAAGATACATGGAATGACCCCAACAGTGAGCAGTATCTTTTCCTTATATCAATTCAAACTGCGGGCGCCAGTCTCAATATTCACAAGGCATGCTGCAACATGGTAATTGTCGACTTTCCGCAGTCAATACCAATGCTAGTGTAACTCATCGGACATCTTCACCGAGTGGGGCAAAAACAACCCCTCATGGAAAAGAGGAACATAGGACCCCCATAGATCGGAAAATCGGCATGTAGAATCCCTCGAGCTGAAGACTAAGCAAACCCCTCATCTGTGGGGGGAAGTACCAGACTCCGGAGCTTCTGGCTCAAGTGCCGTTGGTTGAGTAACATAGGGGGACGACGGGGGGGCCCTGGGCGGAGAGTCTACCCTGCTGAGTAACCCATTCTTCTCGTAACTCTCTTTTGCCAATTATGCGCGCTCTTGCTCTTTCCGAAGCATTTTTTGGGTCCAACCCATGCTTCACACAGATTTCATCAACCCGCGCCGTTGACTGCCGTTTTTCAGAAGTTAACCTTAGAAATCCACAGCATATCGAGAAGTTGTTCCATTCTCCTTGGCCCTAGCTGAATGCCAAGTGCCAACCTGACGCCGGTCATCGGTGCCTCTTGCAAAGGTGTGGCCAAATTGAAGATGTCTCGAGCTGCTCCTCGCCGAAGATTATGTGTCCATGCTCGCTGCATGAGACCAATGAGATCCCCTGCATATCCAAAACCTTCACAAGTTGAGGGGGGCTAGCAGGTACACCGATAGCTAATGACGAACCGTGCGAATGGATTGTCGATATAACTGGGCGATCTGGATATGCCCGCTCAACCATTCGGTCTGGGTGTCTTCTGGTCGCGGCTATTCAGGCTGTCGTACGAACTCTGGGTCACTGCCCCTGTCCGCAAGGCAAGAATCAAGACCAGGGAAACCGGGCATACGACATGTAGGCCTGGATCGGATAGACTAAGAGAATCGAGACGAACTGGGAGTGCCATTCCGGGGTCGTCCTTATGGCCCTTGCGGTGCTTTAGGGCGATTTGGCCGCTAAAACATGCCGCTTTCTCATTTTCTTTCAACGTCAACTCGAAGTGTTTAAACTGGAAGTACTCGACGCCATCCCAGTATCGAGATTGGACAACTTCCCAGCCCTGGCTGCTAAGGCTACCTGCAATACTAATCGTTGTAGAATGTTGTCGGCCATATGACCGATGTTTTCAGCATGTTGGCGGCTAGAGGCCTCTGCCCGCGTGGTTGACGAATTCGGTGGAAGTACATCCTTCAGTTTGGAGAGTATCTGTGCGTATTCAGCAGATAGCTGACCAAGCATCTTTTGCGTGACATTGAATTCCTCGGATCTTTGCCAGGAGTGTTGCAGGGAGAGGATCCAGATCTTCTGGGGACTTCAAACACCTGCGGATGGCGTTATTCGAGCTCCTCGCCGCGGATGAACAGCTCACGTCGTTCAGTAAAGTCATATTTCATGATCCCCGCAATGATATCGCGAGAGAGGACATAGATGAGCTGGTCCACAACGTGGAGGATATCGTCAACTCGGAGAGTGATGTGGATATTGCTACATCGATTAACCCCGAAGTCCACACTGCTCTGGTGGCTGATAGAACCACATTCATCTCTTCCTACAACCGAATCAATATCGTCCGGAATGAGTGGCCGGTAACCATCTCCCTGGCGGTGCAGTAACCGGCGGGAGCAGGGACCCAGTCACCCGCTACCTTTATCGATGCGCCAATTTTCCGGATTGCCAGATGACCTTTAAGACAAAGCATATGTGGAACAAGCATAATCCTGCTTGTGATCCAGCAGAACGGAGTGTGGTTTATCCGTCTGTCTGTGATATTTGTGGCAAGACATTACGTGATGAGGGAACTTTGAAGTCCCATATTAGACAAGACCACACTGCGTGGAAGCCCCGACGGTGTGAAGAACCAGGCTGCGAGCTGGAAGCAGCATTCCAAACTAGGAGCTCATATCGAGATCACCGCAAGCTGGAGCATTCTGCCTGCAGTCCCCGACCGTGCTCGATCTGCAAAACAGGAAAGATCTACCAAACTAGAACTATCTTCGTGGGTCACATCAAACTTAACCACAAGGACTTGTCAGAGGAAGACTCAGCAAAAATTCAGAAAAGACAACACCAGAAAACGCAAGAGTCTTCCTGAGACGGAGAATTAGCGCCCAGCATACTGCACTAACCCTAACTACACCAAAAACATGGTGATAAACAAGACCCGAGACGCCTATATGCAGCATCTACGCGTTATACATGGCATATACTCCAAGGACACAGCGCCATACATGCCCTCCAGTTCGAACGCGGCTAGGAAAGAGGCAGTGAAATGATGCGGTCCTGGCTAGGCAAGTGACCATAGTCTTGTCGGTTCCTCTCCTCTGTCCGTCTCGGTTCTTCAGCTCGTCTCTTCATCTCGATTCATCGGTTTGTCTAGTCTTCCGTGTCGGCTCATCCTATCCTTTATTTGAAGTTACGGATCAATAGTGAGTATTCCAACCGGAACGCTCCAAACCTCCGCCTCGCAGAGAAACACGGAGACCTGACAGGCAATAGGAATAATTACATCATTTTCATGAGAAAATCAAACAACAAAATGAAAAGGGTCTCCCTGGTACGGACAGACGATTTGAGAGATGGATGGTAAGGGTGCTGATGATAGTGGTTATTCAAATATGAAGCCCTAGCATGTCCTGATTGGTAAAAAATAGAAAGGTGGGTTTCGGGTTTCTCTAGAGAAAATAAAAGATTTTTTTAAGGATGGCTATCTATGTACATACAAACATATAGTTGAGGAAAATTCAAAGCCATCACTGCTAGTTGAATGTTCGATTCTTCCCCCATAAATTTGCCACATTGTATAGATCGTAAAGTCTTTCCAAGATAGTAGCTTTGCTCCATCATAAAACCACGCACGAGGGCGACTTAGCAAAAGGTCGTTGCCCTAAGAAAGGGGAGGGATTGTTGTTGGAGATGAACGAATTTGGAGGGGAGCTTTTTTCTACGCCCTTTGGATGCGTGGTTGAGCGGGAAGTGGGTCTCCCCAATCGCTCTGTTGCGATCTTCTGAGCAACCAAGGGCCTTGGGCTCCGGGGACACACCACTAGCAACAAGGAGTCGGGTCAATCTGCAGCAGCCATCATTCGACAATGCTAAATTCTAGCGCATGGGAACTCATGTCGTCGGAGTAGCTGTTGTATTTGCAGACGTCGTCTCGGTAGTATCCGCTGCAGTGGGCTTCTTATTATTATCACCATCACCATCGTCTGTCTTCTTCTCCCTTTCCTCCTCGGCAGCAGCTCGATACCGCTCCTTCTCCTCCCGTTTCTTGATAGATTTGAGTTTCCGCTTATGACCATAGCTGTGGATGTGAGCGATGTACTGCTCCTCGCCCAAAAGTGTTCTATTGCACACTTCGCACTGTATGCATTTTAACTCCGCGCTGCGGTCTCGAGGGGTGCTGGACATCTTTGTTCCGAAGATCTCGTTTGCCATAGCAGAGAGGGATTTCGGGTCCGGACATGGTTTGTCTGCGAGAAAGGCCTCGACGACGCGCTCGGCGGGTTGGAGCACGTCAGAGGACCATTGTTGCGGGTTTGTGGTGTCGACGAGGTAGAGTTTGTCTGTCGCGTTCGCAGTGAGGAGCGCATTCCATAGCTTCCCACGAATCCATTTTAATTGTTGTTTTGCGTACTGCTTCGTTGAGGACTTCACGGACTCGAGGCATCTTTCTTCCACGTCTTTGAGATGTTCGGCGTCTGATGTTCCCGAGGAGAGGACGCGGAAATAGGGTTCTAGTTCTTTGAAACCGATGGCTACCCATACGCCCTTTGTCCGATCGATTTTTTTCACGCCCTGTGATTCCTGCTCGTTCAGGTATTGGAACAGCGTCTGTGCTTCGCGGATGAGGCCCTGGTGAGCCATGTCATCTACGCGCCCCACCAGTCTCTCCTTGAGGGTTTCAGTCTCTGTGTTTGTCCAGAACATGATGGTCGGGAATCTTAGTTGTCCTGATTGCGCGGGGGATGGTTCAATGTTAGAACCAGCCGGTGATGAGTCTGCACCCTCCCCCGATTTGGTCATAGACTGTTTTATCTGCGCTTTCTGATCTTCGTAAATCTCCGACGCGCGTCGACCAGTCTGCAAATAAATTTCCAACGACCGGCGGATCTTGCGCGTCTCATTAGGATGCCAGCGATTCGCCATGACAGGGTCTACCTCGCGTAGCTTCTGCAGCATGGCTTCAGGTGACGCATCCAAGATCGCAAACTTCTCTGACGACCGCGATGGAGAAGATCCCGATCCATCATTTTCGTAGACTTCTCCTTCTTGCTCAGACTCCGCCCCCTCATCAAGCAGTGGTTCATGAAACAGGACAGACTGCGTGTAATAATGCGTACCGCCCACAAGAATCGGCAATTTCCCCTTCTGCCGCACTTGCTCGATAGCCTTTAGACATTCAGCTTTAAACCGACCAATTCGCCATGGTGGCTGGTCGAACCCTCGACATGAGAGCAGGTGATGCGGGATGCCATTGCGTTCATTTATGGGGATTTGGTTGGTGATTATGGGTAGGCCTCTGTACATTTGCATGGCGTCGCCGTTGATGATTTCCCCGTTGAACCGCGTGGCGAGATCCACAGCCAGCTGTTACAAATAGGGTTAGTCAATAGATTCTTTCTAGAGTACGTATCTGGATCAGATATTCATTAGTATATGTACATACTTTCGACTTTCCGGTGCCAGTGGCACCGATGACAGCGATGAGGGGCTCCATGATTCTCGCTGCTCGTGACATAGCTAGCTGTCTAGAGGCCTTGAGCATCAGGGAAGAGGGACATTGCCTCGTCCTTTTCCTGTCTTTTATCTATTATTTGGTTTGGCCCTTTGAATATTTGTTTCGTGCTGGCAGTCCTTCTACATCAGTTGCCTGCCCGCGGTGGTTGCAGTGGTTTGCATCTAAGCAAAAATCTATATTACTAGTGTATTCTACATCGAAATATATTGTAACATTGCAATGACATCTTGCATCGAAGTCTGAGAATTCAAGAAATCTATATGATGGAAAATATCTTTCTTTTTCATACTGGATATATTTTCTAGACGAGGGAATATCAATGTAGATGCTGTCAAAACGTCGTTCATGGCTACAATAGTCGAAATTTTTGCAAACAACGGAGTACATATAAATAAATCTGCATATCACTCCGCTATGTTCCACCCCACATTTCGTCATCCTGACACCCCCCCAGTTAGAACAACCTACACACATATTATCAAAGGGCTTCAGTAGATATCAATTCGATCCCCCATTTAAATCGAAATTTCTTACTCGAGAATTGCCTGAGCATACATTTTTTAACACCAGTCGATATCAGGCGGACAGCGGACGGCGGTCAGCAATGACGACACCGGAGGCCAACCCAGAGGTCCAAGTGAATGGCCTCAGCTACAAATTCCCAGATGGCAGTATAGGCCTGTCTGGTATCAGTCTCAATCTCCCTGTAGGCAGTCGAACACTACTAATTGGCGGTGAGTAGCCTTAAAGTTTCCAATTTGCTTGCTATGCCCTTCAGTATTGCGCTATTTATTTGATACTATATACATGCTTTTCACGCCCTTCTATCTATCCAAATATTCCCAAAATCATAAAACCAAAAAAAAATACTAACAAAACCCCCCCATAGCAAACGGCGCCGGAAAGTCCACTCTCCTCCGGCTCCTCTCCGGCAAACGCCTCGCGCCTTCTGGCGCCATTGTTATCGGTGGCGTCGACCCCTTCAAAGACGGTCTCGAGGGCGTCACCTATCTAGGCGTGGAATGGGTTCTCAACCCAATTGTGCGCAGCGACATCGACGTGCCCACCTTACTCGCCTCTGTCGGTGGCGACCACTACCCAGCCAGACGCGATGAACTAATCGATATCCTCGACATCGATCTCTCCTGGCACATGCACGCCGTATCTGACGGCGAGCGCCGCCGCGTGCAACTCGCCATGGGCCTCGTACGACCCTGGAATCTGCTGCTCCTAGATGAGATCACTGTCGATCTGGATCTGCTCAGTCGTAGTAATTTTTTGGGGTTTTTGAAACGTGAGACGGAGAGTCGAGCGTGCTCGATTGTGTATGCGACGCATATTTTGGATAATTTGGCAAGATGGCCGACGCATTTGGTGCATATGCATCTGGGCACGGTGAGGGATTGGGGTGCTATGGAGAAGTTTCATGTGGGTATGCCGCAGGATTCGGAGAATAGTCAGCTCGGTGAGCTGGTGTTGGAGTGGTTGAAGAGGGATTTGAAGGAGAGGGGTCCGAGACCGGGAAGGCCAGGGGAGGGGAAGATTGAGCCTTCGGGTTCGGTGGGGAGGGTGAGTGTTTGATCGTGCCTTTACCTTTTTTTTTTTTTTTTTACATATGCCCTCATTGGGTTGTTTTGTACAACATGGCGTCTTCAACCGCTGAGAAAGGGGTATCTTTCATATATATGGGGATATGCATTGGGTTTCGTTTTATTTAGGGGGACAAACGGCTTCAACGCCATGGGTTTATTTTTTATTACTATTTGTTATTTGCGACTTTTATATCTTTCTTTTAGAACTAAAATAAAAAAGAGCCTCGCTTAGGGAGACGCGCTATTGACAATGTATATACGCACAGAGGAGTCCTCACTAGCAACTGCAAGTTTCAGTGCTCCGCCCTTTGCTGCCTCGCCATCTTGCATTTCCCCAGGTGGTCGCCACAATAACTGGTTAATGGTTTTCGAGGGACACTCCAAGGTCGGTAGAGCGTCAGCCTGGTTGGTCTTGAAGTCCTCAACAGCAATTTTATGAATCGTTATTTGGCCGTTATCTTCTCCGACCGCAAGGTACGCGTGGTTATCCACAGCAACGGGGTAAAAATCGATAGCTGTAACAGGATGTTGCAGTGCGATAGTAGCCTTGCATGAAAATGTCTTGTTGTCCTCGTCCAGGGCCCATATTTTGACATTCTTATTACGCCCTGCAGTAGCAAAGGCCACTCCTGATGCGAGCGGCGCCCAGCTAGCGCCTAGAATCATTCGCGAATGGCCCTTGGGATTGGAGGTAAGTAGTTTGAAAAGTGCTTTGTCGGTATTATCTCGTTCGAAGACAGCCCATTGCCGGTCCCGTCCGACGCTCAGGAGGAACCGATCATCGTGGGAGAATCGAAGGCAAGTTATAGTCAGCGAGTGTGCGGTAAGTGGAGGTCGTATCTCGTCCCATGTTGCGGCGTCGTATAGACGGATGACGGCATGGTCGATAGAACTGGCTTTGCATGCTGTGGCGATAATAGTTCGGTCGTGGGTGACCGCAACGGCGGAAATTTCGTAGCCATGGCCATACAATTTCTCGTGCTCTGGCCAAAGGGTATGTCTGGCCAAGTGGTCCTCTAGAGGTGGATGGCTTATATCGAGAGCAGGAATTTGGAGCGAAACAGGAGCATCAAGTCCTCCCGTTCCATTAGTTGCCTCCGCTTCATCAAGCTCTGCATCCTCATCCATTGCTTTGTTCGAGAGTCCAAGAACCGGCATGTTGGCAGGTTCCGACAACTCTTGGTCTGAGAACTGTGTAAAACCAGATAGATTCTCAAGTAGCTGTGCGAGCGCCTTGGTCTCATTAAACACTCTGAGCAGCTTTTCATCCGCACCAGACACAAACCTCGAAGTTCCAAGCGAGGCGATGCAGTTGAGGTCATATCCGTGTATCTGAGGTCGCGCAAACTCGCACCAGGTGTGATGATGGCCGCCTTGTTTCCATTTCGCGTGTAGTCTGGTTGTTTGATCTGAGCTTGTGGACAGTAGGTATCCTCCATTCGGCTCCCACTCAATGTCATTTACAGACCTCACATGTCCACTGATACCATTATCTTGAATCCACGAGTCGCCATCCCGATCATATTTCCAAGCTCTCCAGCTGCCAGTACGGCCCAAGCTAATGACTTTCTCGCCATTCAGCGCCCAGAGCCCAATCCAAAAGCCACCAGCACTGCCAGTTGCCGTAGTCGAGCCCTTCTGGACACTAATCTCCCCCATTCGCGCTGTTGAAAACCAAACCCCAGAAACAGGATCCGCTTCCCAAATAACCAAAGAATTATCAGCCGAGGAAGATAAAAGCTGTCTACGCTGAGGATCCGGACCCCAAGCTACAGTATATATCCAGTCTTCGTGGCCAAAAAGTAGGGCTTCGAATGTGATAGAGTATTTCGCGCCGCTTGCCTCAAACACATGGGCCTTGTTAGATAGCGTCTGGTCAAAGCCTCCCAATGACACATCCTCAGGATTCGCTGGTCTTGGCGCAACTTCGCCAGGCGATACTTTCCACAGGCGGACGTATTTGTCTTGACTGGCAGACGCAAGGAGGAAACCCTCAGTGTTGTCCTGCTCCGCTGCATTGGTAAACGCAAGAGATCTAATCCAACCCTCATGGCCAGCTAAAGTGGCGCAGAGCTCAAAGTTCACGGAATCAGATGATACATCCTGCGCCACGTATATCTGTATAGTAGTCCTCGTCCCACCCACAGCCAGTACCATTGGTTGACTTGCTCCTTGTGTAGGCAATTGCCTCAGCGCAAGCGTCAATGGGAAATACCGTGGTTTAAGCGCAATAGTCTCCAACAACTTCCCGTGTATTTTCCCATCCCCGCTTACAACCCGCCATATTCGCACTGTACCATCCGCAGCGCCTGATGCAAAGACCCCCGAGTTCCTCGCAACCGCGATACAATTGATGGAATTCTCATGGCCTTCGAGCGTCGCTGCGAGCGTGAATATCCGCGGAGAAGAAGTAGCAGTGCTGGGTTGCCATACACGTATTGTCCGATCCGCAGAGCCTGTGATTAAGAGCCGTGATCCAGACGAGGGGCAGGTGTAGAACCTGACAGCATTGACGGTGCCAGTGTGGCCGACTAATAACGCGTACACGCCTTTGTGATATGGATCCTATATTTTCCCACCAGAGTCAGCGATCGTATTTTTCGCAACCACGTAGAAATATAATAGTGCATACGGTTGTATCCCAAAGCGCGACATTATTATCGGCTCCGAATGCAAGCAGGCCAGACTGGCTATCCCAATCCGCAGCTGCGGGATGCCTGTTGCCCCCGACGCTGATGTAGTCTGTTACCGCAGACAACATAGATAGTAGCTCCGATAGTGTCCCGAACTACTGAAATAGAACTCCTCGTTCAACGGTGTGTGCTGTTGTCAGTGCGAAGTGGTTTGCGTGTGTGATGACCGAGTGCGCTGTTATGACTTTTTTTAAGCTTATCGATAAGAAAACCACTTCCAATCCACATTTTGCACCTCTCCAACATCCCCCCGCTCTTCTCCTCTGTCTCCCTTTCTCTTCAAACAACCATTCTTTTCTCACTGATACTCCAGTCTTGAATATATTAATACCATGGGCTCAGTCTCAGAAAACCCGAGCCAAAACGGCGAGTCTCCCGCCCTCGACATCACCGTAGAATTCTCGTAAGTACAGGCCAATACAACACCCCCTCCGTTCTCCTCTCCTTGACTTTTGCTCTGTATGTCTTTCCACAGCAAACTAATACTTTTCTGACGAAACGTAAAAAGTGGTGGATTAGAAATCCTCTTCTCAAATAAACGGAAACACAAGTTCTCGATACCCTCGAAGAATGGCAGTGGTGCGGCGACGGATATCTCAGACTTGGTCCGATACCTATGCGACAACGTCATGGAGGACGAGAGGAAGGAACTGTTTTTGCTAGACGACTCAGTGTGAGTTAAAACTCTAGGACTGTCCTCACTGGTTCTAGCGTTACGCTAGATGCTGACCCGTGCTTGTTATATCTCCAGGCGGCCCGGGATTCTCGTCCTCATAAACGACGCAGACTGGGAGCTGGAAGGAGAGGAGAAATACCAAATTCAGCCAAGAGATAATATTCTATTCGTCTCTACGCTTCACGGCGGATAGAAGTAGCTATGAAAAAGTTTTTAATCGTCTATTCTATAAAACCCGAGGGAACGCTCTAACACCGATGCTTGGAGGGAAACATGATACAACATTCATAACGTCGTCGCCATATTGCCATCATAACCGTTATTCGCCGTCAGTCTTACCTACCTTGTTAACCTGTTAAACAACGTCCTCCGCATGGTGCTGGAGAATTTTCTCGGTTTCTCGAGGAGTTCGAAGCCCGCTTTGCGGCGTGCCTCCTCTATCAGGCAGGCCATCCAGCCCGCCAGGCATTGGAGAGACAACGCCACTTGGTGGAACGGGAATTTTGATACCCTCCGGAGAAGCTGGTACAATCTCTTCTGGCACGTCGGGAATGTGGATTCGTTTTGCTTGGTTACAATAACTCGCGGGGATAATCTATTTGTTGGAGTGTTAAAAAGGTGGAATGAATGGATGAGAGTGTGGTGCATTACCTCAATGATTTCGTTGCGGGGAAATGATAGGAAAGGAATATCGGGCGCGTTGCATGCCATCAGATAGCCGTACAAAACCCTCAGCACGCTTTCGTGCGCAATGATAAGTAGATCGTTTTTCTCGCGTTCTAGCTCCAGGATGATTGGCTCTAGCCGCACCGCTAGATCATGATAGGACTATAAAAGTCAGCTTAATTGAAACTGACAACACCGACCAACTTGCGGTCCTCACCTCAGCTCGAGGATACCGATGATGGTACGGATCCAATTCATGCTTGGCGACTTCATCAGGGTAGAGTTGGCGAATTTTCCTTTCAGACATTTTCTCGCACACCCCGGGATTTAGCTGACTCATTTGGGACCGATGGCGGACCTTAAAGCCCTTTTCGAGAAAACTCTGCGCTGTCTCGATGGTTCGACGTCGAGTTGACGTCCACACGATGAGGGGCGTTAGTTCAGGAACCTCCCCTTGGTCAGCCAATGCTCTCTCTGATTCTCGGTGCTGCAGGAGGCGCTCGGTCATCTTTCGAGCATAGTCTGCGCCTTGAGGCGAAAGCGAAGAATCCGATTTGTAGGAATCCGACTCCAAAGAGGTCCCCGCCTAGTATTATTGTAAGCAGATAGGTCGCGGCAAATCAGAGGTTACGCACCCTAACGAAGTATGTATGTCGTGACTTGATATGTAGGTTGAGTAGATAAAAGACGATTCGATGATGCAAGTAACCGAAATTACAATTATTTATCGTCATTCTCTCACCGGCGTTTATCATCTGCTAAATGTTAGACGAGATATACGGTTTTATGATTAGGTTGCAAACCTTGATATAGTCCAATTCCTTCTCCTCCATGGTTTGGAATTGCGGTATACGAGCCGAAATCCTCGCTAGATAGTCCTTCACGGCGTCTTGCGGGTCCCAGCCAACATACTTGTGACAGTAGCAGCACGTTAGTAGAAGCAAGAAATAGGGGACCTAAGCTCACATACGTCAGGAGAGGATATTTTCACACTTCGCACATTCTCCTCAATGATTCGCGCATCATCGCACGACGACTCTATAAACAAGGTCTAGGTTCCAAGATAAGTCAACACTCTGAATCAAGTAGCCATGGATACGGCACAGATAAGCCCCTACCTCAATATCGTGCTTGGCGAACTCCTTAGCTAGGGATCTCCGGCCGGCAGAAATGGGGTTAACGGCATCATAAATGGCTATTTGTCCATTTTCGTGATTCAAGAAGTGATAGATGTCTTCTCTGCACTTCTTAACGATCTTTTGCCGTAAGAGAACCGAAGACGCGGATGCTATATATGAGTCATCAGCTCGATGATCAAGAGAAGGCAGAACGATTGCAACTAAGAGAAATCACAATGCAGAAACATGACCGGAGCAATGGGGGGTATAAACGTCTCATTCAATGCCCTAGTGCTTAAAACCATAGTGCATGAAGTGTACCAACCCATCGTCGACTTACCATTGACGAAGAAGTAATCATCAGGCACATCCTGCCCTGGCCCTACAGTTGCACGTCTGTAATCCCCCAGGTGAAATATTCTTGTCTTCACTCCAAGCCTATCAGAGACTGTCTGTGAGCTCAATGCATGTCAATGCCAACCGCGGAGATTGAGGAGGAACACAGACCAGCGTAAGTACCGGGCGAGAGCCACCGATATATGACTGAGAACCAGAATGTCAGCATCTCAAGAATATATAAGCTTAATTTCTCAGAGGAACTAACGTTTTTCCTCTTGCTGGCAAGCCAACTGTGATGATTACGATCCGACCAGAGTGAAACAGTCGTCCAGACTCTGTACTATAAAGCTGCGCTGGGGCAAGCTCTACTTTCTCGGGAAGATCATGGATGGCATCGACGAAGGTACTCGACTTCCTCCGAAATCGCGGAGAGCTCGCAACAACATCTGCCGTTCTGCAAGTCTGTTAGATGACGTTGCCGTCCACACGCTAGGGGGCCAGATTGGCCAGCTTTCCTCAACGACAAGAGACGCACACACAAGGGGTGCTCACAGTAATGTATCCATTGTGGCAGGATATCTAGTGATCTAGTTTTCGACAATTAGATCCAATCGATAGGATAGTGTTGATACGCAGAACAAGGGCGGGCAGATAGCCCAAAGAGCGGTGACAGTTTCAAAACTTCACACAACCGTCCAGCTAAGAAGAAAGTCCACAATCCTCTCTAATTGGGAAGGATACAAGTAAGATGGTCAAGGAAGGAAAAGGACAATATAAATTGAGGCTACTCTATGAAGTTCCGCAGCGGGAACAAGATGGGAGTAGTACTGGTTGGAAGAGTATCAGTGGAAAAGATGAAAGCGGGCTGGCAGCATATCCTCTTAATTAAAATTGCACTGTGTAGTTCAAATATGCAGCCCCGAGTCCTGACAGCTGCCCGCCTTTCAATCTCCAAGTTGAGGGAAGGAGATCTGGAATCTTCGCCGCCCAAAGAAGCTGCCCATCTCTGATATCCGCGATAAGAAAGCGCCAAGAATGACGTTCCCCAATCCGAGCGGCTGGCCGAAAGCGGTTAGTGGCCATGTGACCGTGCTTGGCACTCATGGCTCGGAAACGGCAAAATCGTACATCGCATTTTCCTGGTGAGAAGAAAGCTTGCTTCTGGATCTCCATCAACCCGCGAATCTCTTTTATCTCAGCTCTCTGCTTTTGCGGATATCTCACCGCCGGGAGTTTGGCATCATTTTCAACCTGCTATACCATAGGGGCAATATTTTTTTTCCCATTCCTAATTCCGTAATTGCCTTTTTTTCCCTTCGTCAGCAGCCCATCCAACTCCCCATCCCTCGCGCAATATGGCCGACAGCACATCCGCCCTCGCCTTTCTGGGCGACAATGCTGTTATGGCAGCTTTGAAAGACGTATATGGATCGCTCTCGGATCGAAGAGCAGCTCTTGGACTATCCAATCCTGGCACCGTCGAAAATGTTGCGCGAGAAGTCCAGAAGGATGTCCTGCTCACCAATTTTATGTTCACTGGCCTCCGCGCGGACTTGACAAAAGTGTTTGGCGCGTCTCCCCTTTTCCGGGTTTCCCATGCTTTTACGATTGGTTCCCAGGGACAGGTGCCTCCTTATGCGTTCTCTACAATGTTTGGTACTCCTAAGGTGAGAATCCTGCGTCCTTGGATTTTATCTTCCTATCTAGCCCTGTCAAACGGTTCGGGAACAATGCTTACAGTGCAAAAAGGTTTTCATGCAAGGAAATATCAGCAGCGACGGCAACATTGCTGCCGTAGGCAATTACCGGTGGAACGATGCTCTGGTCACAAAAACGAACGCTCAGATAATGGGTGGAGGTTCGCAGGGTTTACTCCAGATCGACAACGACTATACCGGGCATGATTTTACTGCGTCCATAAAGGCATACAATCCTTCGTTCTTGGAAGGTGGTCTTACCGGCATATTTATTGGAAGCTACCTCCAGTCCTTAACCCCCAGCTTAGCCCTTGGCCTCGAGGCTATGTGGCAGAGATCGGGCCTTAATGCCCGCCCGGAAACAGCCCTGTCGTACTGCGCACGATATAAAGGAGATGATTGGGTTGCAAGCGCTCAACTACAGGCGCAAGGTGCCATTAACGCTTCGTACTGGAGGAAGCTGTCGGACAAGGTGGAGGCTGGTGTAGACATGAGCATCCAGATGACACCCAATGGTCCCCCTGGTATGATGACTGGTATGACTCGGGAAGGAACTACCTCGGTTGGCGCCAAGTACGAGTTCAGGGCATCCACATTCCGTGCCCAGATCGACAGTGCTGGAAAGCTGAGCTGTCTGCTCGAGAAGAGAGTCGCTATGCCTATCTCTCTGACCTTTGCGGGTGAAATCGACCAGGTTAAGGTAAGTGTACACCCTTTGAGTTAATTTGACCATGAAGTTATTGGTACTGATTTTTGTTCTTTACCTAAAACAGCAACAAGCCAAGATCGGCCTCGCGGTTTCATTTGAGATGGCTTCCGAAGAACTGATGGAACAGCAAGAATCCGGCGATATGCCTAATGTCGTGTCTCCTCCATTCTAAGAAATGAATCATCATCTCCGCACCATTTCCTAGCAGCACCGCTGATATATGTATACGCCGTTTTCCTGCTGGGTTTTTGTGTATATGCCGCCATTGGTTCGGTCTCGCTTCACCTCCCTTTTAACCCCACCTCGCTTTTCTCCTACGCTCTTGGAACCGCCGAGGTACAAATTTCCGCCCCGAAGTTTCAAGTTCGGTATGTGTTCTACTCGAAGGCAAAGTCGTTGTCTGACACGCTGGAACGTCATCCCTTTGCATAGACCATATTTTTCTCTCCCATATATTCATTCTCCTATTCTTTTTGTTCAGGCCTTTCCATTTTTTTGTAATTCCATTTTTTGCCCCATGATGTTTCAATCTCAGGCAAATGTGTGGTTTCAGCAGGTGGGTTCTTCAGGGTTGGGTGTTGATGCCTTTACATTTTTATTGTTTCAGGAGAAAGCGTGCGCAACACACACAAACACACCAGGGCGGGATTTGCGCGATCCGCTTGAAGCTTTTTTTTATTATAGAGGAAGGTGGTTTTCCTTTTTGTTTCTTTTCCTTTTCATTTATAACTTGTACAATAACAAAACGAAAGGGGGGGGCAGCGACAGAAAATTTGATGAATTCTTAACTGATATATCCTTTTTTTTCACGCTTTGTGGCGCAATCTGCTTTCTTAACGCATCACTTTCGAAGAATAGGTGATTGTATGCTCGTGCAGACGTGCAGGAAAACGTCCATGTAGGTCTTAGGCAGTATGTCTGAGATCCTTGACCAATGCTTTCCTCGATACGATAGACATATCTCGCACGATGAAGACGGTTGCTTGATCAAGATGCGGAAAGGCGGTCAAAGATCCGCGGGCGAGTGGCAGAACCCGTTTCTTGTTGAACCTTTCACATCTTCACTCACTACAGATACAACTTTATCATTCACATCGAACGCAGGCGGGAATGGATAAGATATCTTGACCTCATCAAAAGCTTCGCACTCCTCTATCGAGTCGCGTATCGTCATGCTTTGAAGCTTCGGCGACGTGATTGTTGAAAGCAGACAGTCATACATCCACCAACGACACTATTTGACCATTACTCGTGGCCTTCTCTACCGACATCCACCCGGTGTTCAATTCCGATTAGCTGGATCCGAATCGCTCAGCTCCATCACACAGTTATGACATCATCCAATAGGCTGGTTCTTGCCTGCATTGACTACCTACGATGGGTTCTTCGCTATATACGCAACCCCATTCTTGTGCATGCGAAGAGATGTTCCATTGGAGCACATGTTGCGAGCATGATGTAGAATTGCAAACCAATTGTTTACCATGGATGATTATTTGTGTCTCCTGGGAATATCACAGCATCTGAACCCAGGGGTGGTGAGCAAAGGCCAATTGACTTTTGGCTGAGCTGAATACAGCTTATGCCAAGTTGGTAGCTAGGCCCGCTGGAACTTCTGCAGGGAAGGATGAGATCTTTGATGTTTGATAAGCTTCTGCTCAGCTTCTTGGTTGTGTGGTCGAGAGGGTGGCAGCTGGGTAGGACCTGCCTCTGTCATAGCTCAGTGTTTCATTGGGGTATTCCTTCACAAAAGCTCAACGAAAAAAACATGAATTCTAATCGCCACTGAGATAGCCGTCGCGAACGATGGGCATTCAATTGTCATTCCGCCCACACGGGATCGCGACGAACCACTCGACAAGTCAAGAAAGAAACTGTTTAGGCACCACTACAGCCGCTAGCAGCTCCATAATTGGTCAATGGGATGACCCGACAGATTGCTAATTGACCTTGTCCTGTGAACTAATAATTTTCTTCCAAAAAGAAAGAAATTCCCCTGTCTTTAGTAGGCTGGTGGGTCTAAGATCATAGTGCCAAGGGGTGGGAGAAGGGAGGGTTCGGACATTCGACGGGACTGGGATATATTACATGCATACATATCCCTATCCTTTTTTCCCTAGCGCCATATGATGGTTGGCTTTCTTTGAATTCCTTGCAGAATAATTATTTTATTTCGATAGAGGCTGGTTGCTGCTGGCGCTCAGTTTGGTTTGGATTTTTGTACGAGCAGTTCATGCAACATCTCAGATGCGCGTGTTCTTCTTATTCCACCCACCCAGCTCCTCGAAAAGATGTGTTCTTTCTCTATCCAATGAACAGCCTGACCTGAAAGTGTGCTGCTGTCCTAGGCAGAGCATTGCAGTTCAACAGGCAGACAAGATGCAAAGCTGATGCCTCAAGATATCATCAATTGCTTTCGAGACCTTAGGCTTGGCGAGTGTGTAAGGAGCACGTGCGTTTTTTGAGAAATATTCGCCCGTTTCAAGAAGACTTCCTTCCGTTTCTCCTCATATCTAGGCGGGATGGTGATATGGGTACCTGCCTTCATTCCCATCTGCGCTTTATCCAGTATGAAACAAATCCCCTTTTTATTGAAGAATGGGAGTCATCTGACCCCCAAGCAAAGCAGCGTCATAGATTCAATCCTCCCCCTGTCCCCCTTTGTTCCATCTATGTGACGATACAAAGACCCATGGCCGGGATTTTATTTCTCCCTATCTTCCTTCCTAGTTTGGGCAGTTTGGGATTTGCCCTATTTTCCCCCTGTTCGTGCAACAATGCAGGGTTCAACCGGCCCCCAAGGCCCAAGGTCGAAGGTCCCATGACGGATCAGAGGGTTTGCTCGGGACGAATTTTGAGAAAAAGACAAACCCTTGTTAAGACTTTTGAGGTAATCTTGCGAAGGCTTGTTCGTAGATCTGTGCCTTTTCGTGTTCCTTGGGAAAAGGCAAAGAAGAGTAAAAAAAGGTGCATTGGGGTCACTTAATCGAAAACTGGATTATCTCCTTGAATCCAATTTCAACCGCCGCCGAGCAACCTATCTTTACTTTCCAACTACCAACAAGAAGGATTGAAAGCATGTATAAGCCCCTGCAAATTTTCTTCTCCCGGTGTATAGGTCTGTGGGTTTAGTATGTAGTTTCACCCTGCACAGGGCGCAAGAATTAAGTAGTAGTCTGTGCACAGGCCAGGACGCATGTAGCTAAAACACCTGACGATATTCGCGCGGGCGCCGTACGACCCGTCTCGTACTTCCAAGTTCCCACCCATTTTTCCTTCGTCAGCATGATCATGCATGCATGGCGCAGGCCAAGATGCCCAATAATAATAGCACTCGCTCGTCAATCTTTCGTGGCAAACCTCGCTGTATGTCAAGAAAATCTTCCTGCTTCAAACGAATGAAAAGGGGGTTGCCATGATAATGATGGACTGATTGGTCATTTGCATTAAGGTCTTGCCTCCCGGGCTAGATAGATTCTCGAGGTGAAGTATGGAGTCTGTATCATTCTGGACATACTTGGCCCTAGCCCGAGTGGTGGTGGTTCGTGATTTTAGAGTGGCGTGTGATTTCCTTGTATGTACGCACGATAGACATACCTTTCTCGCCACGAGGACATTGCTGGACCCTTTTTTTTATTTATTTACCGTGCCTTCTTTTCTAGCAAGGCAAATGAGCTGAGAAATGCGGCATTATTCTTTTCCCCAGCTCTCAAATGGAAAAGGAAATACCTAGGTATATATATCGCCTTGGAATGTGCCACTGCCTTTTCGAGGTATCTATTTTCCACGGACGCGTCCCATGCACACGAAGTATATATACATACACGAGTCAGGACCTTCCCATTAACTTTTATTGAACCATCAAGATTCAAGATCCCTACACCCCCATCCATATTTACATATCACGTGAATGTTGATCCGGCGTTAAAGTCTTTGGGAAGGGGTGATGAAACAAGGAGGCCCATGATCATAATGGCCTTAATGTGAGAGGAAGGCCAATGATATGTGTTGCCGATCTTTGTATACGGGAACGCAGGAGGACCCCGCTATCGGTGTTGATCTGCGCGTGTTTGGAGTTTTTAAAATGCCGCGGGGACGCTGAGAAGCGATGGAGAAGCTCTTTCTGTGTTTTGCGGTCTTTGTTGCTGGATTTGATGAGGAGGGTAAATGTTGGTTAAAAGTGATGAGTTAATTACATGGGGATTAGCAGCTGTCGTATGTCTATTAGAGACGAAGCTTTTATGGCAGTTGATATGTCGCTCGGTATCAGCAAATTTGAGATGTGCTGCACTGTGCTGATGATGAGGTCTCCACCACAAAGAAGACCACCATCTTTTTGATACTGTTTCAGAGCTGGAAATCAACCATTTCCAATTGGCCATGGCCACCAACATAACACTCATCCATGGGAAGAAGAAGAGGGTCCGGAATATGCGCTAGAGATGGCAGATTCCATGGGGAGGGATCATTATTTGCTACTGCTGGGGCCTCTCCGAAAGCAGCCTGGAAACTGGTTCAGAGAGACATCACATGCTCCATGTGACTTTTTTCGAGTTTTTGGATATCGTCTGTGGCGATTGATGTAGAGTTCAGCGCGTATTTGATGACTGAGGAATAACGAGGTCTAGCAGGATGAAGGAGCTATGTATATCTAGCTCGAGACGAAAGATGTAGCATGAAAAAAAAAAAAAAAAACCTTTATATATTTCCATCAGGCCTGGAGCTTGAGCTGTTCTGAGAAATAAAGTATTTTCTTTCCCTTGTCATCTCCATTTTCTCTGTCCTCCCCGCCCACAACGACATCTAGATAGCTGGAGGTCACTCTGTCGGCTAAGTAGTAGGTGCTTAACTCAAAAAAGTCTCCGGAAGGGAGTTTGTGAGGTGGCAGCAGTGGATATGCTTAAGAAAAAATGCAGGTGGTCCCTTGTCCTATCACACCAGTGCAACACGCTATTCGTGCGGCGTGCCTGGCAGCTTTCCAACATAAAATGCCCGTCATGATCACCTGAGCAAAAAGCAAGCAAGAAAAACGAGAGGCAGAGAGAAGCCAGTGATCTCACTGATCGGCTGATTTGAAGAGGGTTAAAAAGAAATTGTGGAGCCCACACCCTTCGCCATGGAGCGATCCCGGCGGCCAGGATAACGTAGTTACAAATGTAATAGGAGGGTTCCGCTATTATTGGGAAACGGTAAAAAATGTGGAATTTTTGCAAAGAGGATGGGATGTAAGTTACGCTGTATAAATGCACATATACATACACATGCACACATCGGAGATAGCAATGCAGAAAGCAACCTGCTCCATTTTGCTCCTGTCTTTCGAGGAAAGAATACGCAAGTTGTGGAAAAAGAGCTACTCTTTTTTTCTTTGCTCCGCTGTTTCAAGAATTGCATACATGCATTGTCCGCTACGCTAGATGCTGCTTTGCATGGAGTCTTGTGCAAGCGCTGATGTTACTAGTCCCTGCATCCTCTCCATGTGATTGGGTATGAGCCGCAACGCCGCCAACTTTGCTGTCCGAGGTTGCATTCATAGCTGTCTGGGAAAAGGTCTGCATCATTGATTTTCCTTCGTCTGTAAACCGGTCAATTTTAGCGCTTATTTTCTGCCGTCTCTAGGTTAATATCAAAGGTCGGATTTGGGTGGTGATTCGCCCTCTACTCCGTAATCTTATGATAATGCTACTGGATTTTGGCAAAAAAAAAAAGATGCCAAAAGAGCTGGTTGACAGTGTACGGAGTACCTAAGTGAGGAACAGAGGTTGAGTCATTTTGCAAAATGCGTAATACAAGCGAAAAAGTAAGAACCTGACAAATGGAAAATAGTCATCGTGGACATTGATAGCTGAGATTCACCAATCACTGCTTTGATATTTGGCAGTTATTAACGGAGCTCCAGCCAATAGATAAGTATTTTTGAGCTCCGCCTAGCACAGACTTTTTCGGGTAGAGGAGGTACATCAGCCAATCAGCGCTGTTCAAGTTTCGTGGGTGGTGGCCATCGGTCGTCATCACAGATCGATATCTCATCAGCCTCCTTTGGTAGTCGAGCAATGACATGACACTTGTGGGTGGTATGCGTAGGACGATCGATTTCGAGAGCTGCATCGGATAAAACGAAATGCATGTTGGCGTTTTTGTTGGGCGGCCCCGAGAACCCAGATTTTCAGGCACCGCTTGGATTAGCGGCAGGGGAAAAGCTCTTGCCCAGTGAAACCAGAATAAAAACCCAACAGAGCTAACAGTCCATAGAACGGGCTTGGTTTTTCTTCTTGGGCATTGACTGTCAGGTAGGGATATCGATCATACTCCCGAGGAAAAAAATTTGCATTGGATGCGACTGCCGGACCTTTCAGATCAGCTTCAAGAAGGAGAAAAAAAATCCCCTGTGCTGCTCGTAACGTCATGTGGTTATACATGAGCTGGTAGCTTGCTCGGCTGAGCCTATCCATTCTGTAACGACAGACTGGCGGAAGTGATCTAGAACACGGCGTCCACGTTGGACAAGGCGGATAGGAGCACAACTGTCCTTTTCACCGCGTTTCGTCCAGCCCGCTACATCCATACTTATCTCCTTTCGACTCCGAACGATCAACAAGGCTCAGCGCGTTTATTAGGGTATACGGAGTATTTATCTTGTAGATGGGCGCAGGCCAAGCCCCTTGGTGCTGGCAAAAATGCGTGTTTGGGCACGCGGCGGCCAAAACTACATCCCTGCCATATATTTTATTTTCCACATCTCCATCTCAGTGGTTTGAAGTTTCCCTCCTTGCGCTGCTTGAACCTGAATCCCTTGGGCCTCCAATCAGAGTCATGCATATCCCGCCGGCGTTATGACATCCTCGTTTACCCCCCTGGAGCTCCGAAGACTGGAGCCAAAAGATCCCTGCCACGGCTTCCGTGTGACCTCAAGAAAAAAGAGGGGAAGTTGCTTTTTCTGTTAGCTGACCAGCTTCTCGGTTCCAATCACTTTTTGTGAGTTATTTCTGGACATCAGCTGTGTGAATTGTCTGGCTTCGAAATCTGTTCCAGCTCCAGGCCGCATTGCTATCCAGTCCGTTGAAAAACTGCTGGCACTCCTCTGTGCAAGCTTACATGCTGGTTCCTCCCGGGCTCACGACTTCTGGAATCCGTCCTAATATCCTTCGGGAAGGGCTGAAGGGGGGTTTTCGTGATTTGAAGGGCGGATGCAGGCTATTTATGCAAGGAGTTAATTATTTACAACCCCAGCCATTTTCTTTTGACGCAAGTACACGCAAGTACAACCCTCGTCAGCAGAAGAAAAAGAGACGGGGAGATTTGCGTCATGCTTTGAACAATAATCTAGACCTTGCACACGATGTGCGTCATATATGGTCTCGATAATATATTTGCAGAGCCGTGCACACCTCCGAAGCATCGTCAAATAGAGAAGCTGACGGGCAAGGGGAGCGAGTCAGGTAGCATCGTCATCAACGCACCTTCCAAAGTGGTTTGAATTTTTTTTTTTCCTCTTTCAAAAACTCACCACATGGCAGGGATGCAATGGAAAAGGGATCCTTGCCACTATTGCCTTTCAGGCTGGCGGCTCTGTTTAGGATATATATAGTAGTTAGCAGAAGTATATGTGGAGGTCTACTTCTAGCGGCCACACCCCCATTGCACAATGGCAAAAAAGAGGCATTGCGGTCTGGAAATGTCAGCTCTGATCGACTGACATCATGTTGACGATGGCGCACAGTTCTCATGCTGGCCTTCGATGTGCGGATTGACAATATTTTTGGAAATCAATGGGTGTGTGCTCCTAGTTCTTGGAGTGGATACCTATGGATATGGGCGGTAACGACAGGGTCATACTTACAGCTAAATCACCAAAGGACTACAGTATCAGGCTAGGTTGAAACAGCTATTGCCATTGTGCAGGAATAATTACAGCGATTGAAAAGAAAAAAAAAAAGAAAACTGATCCCACCGACTAAGCTTATGCATTGAAGGAGGCGCTTTTCTTATTAGTGAATGATTGCTGGGACCCATGAATTAATCTATTTTTGTTTTCTAGCTCCCACAAATGGATTGATGGCAGCGAAAATTAAAAGTATTTTGTGCATACCAGTTATTCCTGGTTGGGCACTGATGAGAGAAGCAGAAAATACGTCCTCTCTCTCTCTCTCTCTCTCTCTCTTGAACTCGGCTGCGAAGAGACGGTGCAAAAGCGGCTGCGGCTAACCGTACGATAATTTACCAGAGCATCGATTTTGCAAAACGCGCTGGGGACAAATTTCTGGTACACGGTACATCGAATGAGCTAAGGGCTAGGAAGCTCTGCGGCCACGCACTTTTCGGCATTGGGAACACGCCGGACAACCAGCTCCCGCTAGTCTATCATCATGGCGGGCTCTCGTGGAGAGAGAGAGGGTCGCCGTCCGTCCTGCTTCCTTTGCCCCAATTTCTATTTGCCAAAGCTGACCTGCTTGGCGCTCAGTAGCTTCTCGGGAGGAGGCTACACCTGGAGGAGTTAAGGGCTTTGGGAAAGTGAAAATTACAATTGGTCACCCGACCTTATGACTAAGGATTATCCCGGCTGACAAGGCTAGCAAGGGGTGGACGACTTGCTCCATTATTCTGTACTCCAGAGTCTAGTGGTGCTTCGTGGATCACTGTGAACGATGACGATGGAGGAATATGGCACAAAGACATTATTGACATATGACTATAGCTATGTGAGCTAGCAAAGCTGCACAGAAAGAAAGGAAGTAAGATGACACTGGCTGTTTGAGCTTCTGGCGGGAAGCAGGGCGCGATCCTCAAAGAGGAGGGATTTCCCTCCAGTCGGGTCTGCACCGTATAAAGCTCACGCTTCCCATGGCTAACTCTGGTTATTTCCACAGCCGTTATTCCTAGCCCCGCCACCAAGCAATTCACCTGACTGGTTTCCGCTAAATACCGTATAGAGTAAACTGGGTTTCATGAGCTTGTAACAAAGCAGAGCTTTAAACTCTGCGTTGAATTTAAAGAGCTGCAGAGAGTACAGGACGTCTCATGCACCATGAACATAGACTGAGACTGCGCATAATGAGCGTGCAGTATTCCTCGTGCCAGTTCACTGCGTGTGCGATAATGCGATGAGCGGCAGTCTTTACCAGTCAGCGTTGGTGCCAGGCACACTGTAGTCCCAGGACTGCTGTACAGTACAATACAGTACAGTATAGTACGGCGGCCAGTACTACACAAAACACAAAAACAGCACCGCCCAGCAAGCAAGCAAGCAGCAGCCCTCAGCACCACCACCCACCACCATCCACACTGCCACTTCCAACTTCGACCTTTCTCTCCTTTGCCATGCTCTGAAACACCATTGTGGCATCGTCCACCAGGCCTTAGTTAGTACTCTTTCCCGTAGCTTTTCCTGTCCTTCTCCAGCCTTCCTTTAAATCTCTTTCAGCGGCGTTGTTTTGACGTCTTGAGGCTCTTGACCTTTCTTGCCTTCCGCAATTCACGTTTCGCAGGAGTTGGCGCTTGGAGAGTCACTCCGCCTTCCACCAGTCCCGTGCCCTCCTCCGTCGCTCCATCAACGTCACCTTCCCTTTCTTTCTCCCTCTCCCTCTCTCTTGTTTCGCTTCCTCCCGCCTCACTACCACTACTACTGACCCTCCACCATATTACAACCAACCACTACCGCTTCAGCTGCTGTTAACTCACTCGCAATTCTACACAAAAATTCATTGTCTCTGCTTGTACTGACTTCCTTGTCCCGTTCTTTCTACACCATTAAGCTTCTTACGTTCTAAAATTCATTTCGGCAACGTCCGTCACCTGCTCTTTGCACCACCACAACCACCACCACAGTATCAACCTGCTCGATTCCCTCGACAATCCCCATTGTTGACGCAAAGACCGTATATAGTCCACCGCGACTAATTTTGCCCAAGACGGACCAAGCAACGTTTCGTTTAGTTGTCTGTCGCCATTCCTTCCTCAACTGCAGCCCACCCTACTCCAGGTAGCCCGCCACCAAACCTGAACAACCTCGAGTCTTACCGGTCTTAGTGATGTCGCAGAATCGGTCAGGGGTGTTCTCAAACTTGCGCATGGGGGGTAAGCCTTTGAATCTATGTATATCACTACCTACCAGCCTCTCTGACGCTGACCACGTTTGATCGTTTTGCAGAGGTAATCCGCGAGAAAGTGCAAGATGGCGTGACCGGAGAGACCCGAGAGATGCAATATACCCAATGCAAGATTGTGGGAAACGGGTCCTTTGGTGTCGTCTTTCAGACCAAGATTTCACCCAATGGGGAAGATGCGGCTATCAAAAGAGTCCTCCAGGACAAGCGCTTCAAGGTGGGTTACACCCGTGAAGGAGATGCCTCTCTCTCTTCGTTTCGTTGGTTGAATAGACAATTGACAATCCGTGCAGAATCGTGAACTACAGATCATGCGAATCGTTAGGCATCCAAACATCGTGGAGCTTAAGGCCTTCTACTATTCTAATGGCGAGCGGGTAAGCGTTATATACCCCATCCTCTTTAGTTACCCGATCCCGGGAGTATCTCCCGCGTCGTGCCCACGGTTTCACAGGCAGGTCTAACTTTGTTTTGTGTCATCTTCTTTAGAAAGACGAAGTGTACCTTAACCTGGTGCTCGAGTTCGTCCCCGAAACAGTGTATCGTGCATCGCGCTACTTCAACAAGATGAAGACCACGATGCCTATCCTTGAAGTCAAGCTCTACATTTACCAGCTCTTCAGATCCCTTGCCTATATCCACTCCCAAGGCATCTGCCATCGTGACATCAAACCTCAGAATCTTCTCCTCGACCCCAACACTGGTGTCTTGAAGCTTTGTGACTTTGGCAGCGCCAAGATATTGGTGGAGAATGAGCCGAATGTTTCCTACATCTGCTCCCGCTATTACCGCGCTCCGGAACTGATTTTCGGCGCAACTAACTACACCACTAAGATTGGTATTTTCCCCCTTGACGTTCGATGATGGAACGAACCCCATGTTTCTAACGGCTTTGATAGATGTGTGGTCAACGGGATGTGTTATGGCGGAACTGATGCTGGGACAACCCCTCTTTCCTGGTGAATCTGGTATTGATCAACTCGTCGAGATCATCAAAGTTCTGGGAACACCCACTCGTGAGCAAATTAGAACTATGAATCCCAACTACATGGAGCACAAGTTCCCTCAAATCAAGCCACACCCGTTCAATAAGGTAGGTTAATAGATTGTGTATTGACAGCAGGTTCCATGAAAGCACACTAACGCTTAACTTTTGTGAAGGTTTTCCGCAAAGCAGCTCATGAAGCCATCGACCTCATTACCGCCCTCCTAGAGTACACCCCCACGCAGCGCCTCTCAGCCATGGAAGCATTGTGCCACCCATTCTTTGATGAACTTCGAGATCCCAACACTCGCCTTCCAGACTCTCGTCATCCAACTAACCCTCACCGTCCACTACCTAAACTCTTTAACTTCTCACGCCACGGTACGATAAGACCCCTTTCGTTTGCTCTAGTTTAATCTATATTTTTTAAGCATCAAGTCTTCTGGTAAGCCGTGTCTAACAATATTTTACTAGAAATGTCGATCAACCCTCCGGTGAATAAGAGACTGGTTCCTCCCCATGCACGAGCTGAGTTGGAAGCACAAGGCCTCGATCTCGACAAATTTACGCCTCTCACGAAAGAAGAAATGATGGCTCACCTTGACTGAGTCAAGCTGAGCTAATGTGTTACGAAATGCATGCCTGTTTAAAGTGCTACCCCTGCACTAAGCGCGATCCTTTACATTGTTTCGCCTTGCGGAATTCTAAGTTCACGCATCGGGCGGTTCTTCCACAAAACGTTTTTCCTTGAATATGTTTAGACCCGACGTCATTTGAGATCGTGGACCATTCGACCCGCATCAAAGAGCCATCCGTGTCAGATCGAGTCATTGGAGTGGTGGATTGATGACTTCCAAAGTGGCAAGAGTGAGCGACGGCCTGGAGTTCTCAAGGTGTATTGGCGGACTCATGATCAAATTGATACCCAGTTTTGCTAGGAGTCTGTGAGTGGGGAGGATTTTGGGCTACTCAGCTTGTGTATGGACCGGACAGTGCAGGACAATTGGATGTGTGCTGCGAGGGGCTCTGCTGGACATCGATGTGGTCGTTGAAGTTGCGATGAATGGCCAGGTCTCATAGGCTTGAGAGGGATGTTGGGGGGGTGTTGCTCAACCTACACACAAGTTCTAGCCTTGCTTTCCCCTTTCACAATTCAATGCATCACGTTCTATCATTCCGGCAATTCTTGTTCTGTGGCTTGCCAATGGACCCCATACCCAAGCTTTTATGGCTGATATGAAAACTATATGTTTCCGTATTTGACTCGCAGTCCATATTTCCCCGAACGCTTGTTCTTTTGCTTCTAAATTCATTGTTATACCTTTTTGTTTTCTCCTTCCTTCCTTCCTCGTTTTCTTCTTCCTTTACTTCTTCTTCTTCTTCTTCTTTTTCTTCTTAGCTAAATTTCATCATTCTGATGTCGTAGGGCTTGTTCTTCTCTAAACAACAAAAAACTTGCCTCTCCGTCCGTTCCTATCCTTTACAAAAAGAAATGATTCTGCCATGGCGCTCGCTCCTTTTCTTTGCCCCCCCCTTTATTGATATATGTTTTATTAGGTTTTGATTGATTCTTTTCATACGGCGAAAAGAAGAAAAAAGCAAAAACGAAAAAAGCAATAGGCGGAAGATAAGGAAAGAGCAAGGGCGCAAGGCGCGTGGCGTATACATCGTGAAACCAATTGACGGAGCGTCTGAATTGACTCGTGGAGTTTTCTTTTTTTTTTTAATATCCTGTTTTTCTTTTTAACCGAGCAAAATATTTTCATCCATGGCTGCTTGCTTGTTATTCTCTGTCCTCCCTTTTTTTTCCTTCATTTTTACCCCTTTGTGAGCGTTTTACTATATCTCTCCTGTTTTCTTTGACAGCCGGACAAGGCAGAGCAGCAGTGGCTACGGTGTGTTGTTTTTTCTTGAATCCTTTATATTTTCCGCTCATGGAGTTCCTTTTTTAATATTTCATATCCATTTTATGAGTAGGTTAGCTCGAGTTACAGTCTCCATGATTCAGATGACTTCCGTGTGAGGAGTGAGTAGGGGGAAGTCTGGTTGGGGGTCCTGGTTTTGTGATAACAGGCAGATTTCTGAAATACGAATTAGACATTTTTATTACTATTATTATTATGTTTTTCTTGCTCCTGGGAATGTTCTTAATGTAGAGGGCTTGGAGAGATAATGATGATTGATGTCCAGCACTTTCAGGATGTCGGAAGAATAGAAACTCCGTTCCAAGTTCTGCGGCAATATCGCCCAACATGATTGGCTGGACTGCCAAAAGAATGTTTGTTTGAGCTTCCTGTTCCTTTTTCACTGCGACCCTCGACCATTTATCCCACTCGAGCTTTGCGCCGTTCACAAAGAGCGTCTGGATTATTTGGCTGTCGCGTAACTAGACTTTTGTTCGATTGGACCTCTTGCTGTACCGTGGTGGATTAAGGACGGTCTTCTTTTCGATTGGGGCTATCCATTGCAAGCACGGCTGCTGGCGTCGCGTTCTTGGTTTGAGCTTCGGGTTGGACTGGCTAGGGTAAGTTACTTCTTGTGTTAATCTTAACAACATCCTGTGAATGAGGATATTCAATGGGAAAGGGGTCATTGTATATTGAATTTGATAGCTGATTTATTTCTGCCTGGGATAGTAACATAGCTTAGCAACGTCACTGCTCCCTTCCTGTCAACGCTAGTCCTCTGGAAGCATCTCGCCTATATCTCGAGTGTATTTGCGGTTGACTGCATACGTTTGCGGTGTCGATTACCACTAAGCGCGAGGAGATAATGGTCGATCACGAGCATCGGGGCCATGGCCCTAGGGGCGGTCATAATCGCAAGAGACGACACAGAGGTACGATTCCCCCTTGGCGAATGAGTGCATCTAACGAAGCTCAATTTTTGGCGACTATGCTGTTTGCCTTCGAAAAGAAAAACAATACGAATGCTGACTTGCGGGTTTTTTTTAAAGAGGACGATGAAACCGACCGTAGGCCGCAGAGGAGGAGATACGAGGAGCCATTGGTTGTCACGGTTCGAAAACAATTGATCGCAATCGCGGAATCGGTATAGACTCTCCCCCCCCGTTCCTTTTTGCTTTAGGGCAGCCGATTTACGAAGCGGAACTAGACTTTGTTAACGAGGACTTATAATAGGCGAGACTGCCCCAGGACGACATTGCGCGGATTTCAAAGTCCCTGACTGAGAACTCTGAGGATGTGGAGCTTAGAAACGAGATTACGGATTTGATGCTGCAGCTGTAAGCCGCGTTCCCATGCCTGCTAGATGTAACTTGGGAAATGTGTCTAGATTTGCTAATGTGTTTCTTTTTGAGGATAGCGTTGTTGAACAGCCGCTCAAAATCCCCTTCGTCGCTGCTGTGGTCCTGTCTGTCAATGTTCAAAAGCAGGATTTCGCAGCACAGGTGCTCAAGAAGGCTGGCGAAGTCGCCCAGTCGTATATTCAGGCTGGTACTTGGCGTGAGGTAAAACTTATGCTGCGCTTTTTGGGCTGCTTGCAGGGCTTGTTTGAAGGAGATGGCGTTTTTCCGCTGTTGGAAGAGCTGTTTTCTCGTGCTGTGGATCTGCAGACGGCTTCTTCAGAGGATGTACGAGTTCCCTTTCTTTTTTCCTTGCGCGTTACAACGTCCGTTTACTAACAGTAACCTTTCAATAGTCCCTGGGATTGGAGCTTGTCAAGGTCATCCTCTTCACTATCCCTTATGTCATGGCGTCATCTGCTTCCGGCTTCGAGTCCCATGCCTCAGCCCTCCTGGAGAAGACCGATATCATCGCCTCTACACCCCACACGCTGGAGGCTCTGGTGGATCCCCTCCCACAGGACGATAAAGATGAGAGCGAGAGAATGAGCGTCATTGGTCTCCTGCAGAAACAACTCCAAGAGGAGTCGAAGCAAGAGTGGGAGCTCGCCTGTTTTCCTCGACCGTGGAAAGCGCCTCGCAAGGAGGGTGAGGACGGCAATGAAGAAGACCCTCTTCAAACCGCAACAAAACATGCCTTCCCGACCATTGTCGTGCCTGACCCAGTGAAAAATGGACCAAAGACCATTTTCCCTGAGATTTTCCTCTCGGTGTTTCTTGACCAAGATCTTCAGACCGTTCCTCTAATGTCTAACATTGCCTCGTCCATCCTACGAGATGCCCTAGTTGATACGATAAATATCCTAGACTTTAACCGTACCGCGACCGCCAAGTTTCTCATCGAGCTAGACTGCTTCTTCGCCCCTAACACGTTCATCAAGCGTGCAACGCCTTACGATAAGATCAGGGATGTTGGTCCTGACAAGTCGACCTGGAAACCAGAAGATGTGGCTATTGACGCGGTCTTTTCGCAACTTTTCCAACTCCCGTCCGCAGAGCATAAGCTTGTCTACTACCACTCTGTCCTCACTGAAGCGTGTAAGATTGCGCCTGCGGCAATTGCGCCCAGCTTGGGACGGGCTATCCGGTACTTATACCGCGGTGTGGAAAAGCTTGACCTTTCTCTTGTGTACAGGTTTTTGGACTGGTTCGCGCATCATTTGAGTAACTTTGGATTCACGTGGAAGTGGACTGAATGGTATGTCGTTGATTTTGCCTTCATACCGCCCCTAAGTGGGAAACGTTGCTAACGTCTTTTGGTAGGACTGATGATATCGAACTTCCAGACGTTCATCCTAAAAAGTCTTTCATCATGGGTGCTCTGGACAAGGAGATTCGTCTGAGTTTCGCACAGCGTATTAAGGGCACGCTTCCTAATCCATACCCTACGCTCATTTCTGAAGCAAAGGAGAAAGATACACCGGATTTCAAATATGCACTTGAGAGTAAGCATCATGCTCTCCCACTTTCCCTTTGTTTTTGCTGGTGGTTACTAATTTATTGTAACAGCTACTCCATACTCCAAGGAAGGCAAGGAAATCATGCAACTTATCCGTAAAAAGGCATCTGACGAGGAGATCGAACCTAGCATTACGTCTATCCAGGAACAGGCGACTACACACGGGGTTTCGGACCCGCTTATTCCCTCAACTGATGCATTCGTCACATCAATCTGCTATGTCGGCTCTAAATCGCTTTCCCACGTTCTCTCCTGCATCGAACGATGCAAAGAACGACTACTCGCCATCGGCCCACAATCCCCCGCTGCCCGCCGCCAGATTATCCAGTCCGTAATGGACTACTGGGCCGATCAACCGGGCATTGGGGTCAACATCATCGACAAGCTCCTCAACTACACCATCCTCACACCCATCTCCGTCATCGAATGGGCTCTCGTCGACAACCTCGCCGGCGGCACCATCACCACAAAGCCACACATATTCGAAATGGTCTCCGGCACAATGGGCAAAGTGACCAACCGCATCCGCCAGATTGTCGCTGCACGCACGCAACCTGGGCTCGTCGAGCCGCAGCTCAGCGTCCTCGATGACACGCTCTCACGCGAAAAGCAGGATATGCAGAATATGTTCCAGCTCATTGAGGACGCGCTGGTGGCTGTTGGTAATGGCACGAATGATCGCATGATTGAGCGCACGGATGATGGGAAATTGGCGGAGGAAGATGAGCTTGTGCGCGAGTGGGGGCAGAGGTGGTTGAGGGTGTTTAGGAGGAAGAGTGCGGTGGAAGAGGCGTTTATGGCTGAGGCTATGCTTGCTGCTGTCCCCGTGGGGACTACCGCGCCACCAGCACCGCCGGCAGCAGTTAGCGAGCCAGCTGCTGTTGAGGAGACGGGCGGGAATGATGAGATGGATGTTAATCCTGACGTAGCGGAGATTGAATAGGCTTTTACCAAGTAGGCCTCATGGCTGAAGGATGTGTGGCTGCTGCCTGCCCCGTCTGGCAGATTCGTTCCTATCTGTGTATTTTCAACTATTCGTTTGTTTTCTTCCGGATTCATTCATTTGTTGGATTTCAAGGTCCCTTCCCTACCCCTCCTACTCCAGGAAAATCTCACCCCCGCTTTTTCTCCAAACCTTTTATATATATAATGTTTACTGAAGGTGGACGAGAGTTTTCTTTTTTCTAAAAATCTTGAGCAGGAGAAAAAAAGAAACAAAGAAAAACAAAGATTATTTGCGAGTAGAGGGGTTACCTAGAGAAGAAAATCTCACGGAGATTTTATATTTTGCTTCTTAAATGTCTTTTTCTTTCTATTGAATGGGGGGTTATTTTTTTGTATGATTATGCGATTTAGCTAGCTTTTTTCTTGTATTAGTATTGTTTTTATCAATCATGTCTCTTATTTATTTTCATTTCTATCTTCAAAAGACTTGGATTTGGTTCTCAACTATACATATATAATCGTATAATGGTGGTGGTGGTGGAAGGGTGTGGGGGAAAATATTGACCGTGCGGGATCCCTCGTTTCTATCATACATAGAGGGAGAGAGATAGATCGAGGAGTTGACTAAGTAGCACGCTGTCGTTCCAACGCCCAGATATATTGGGCAATGAAAAGATCAGGAGGCTACTTTCAGAAAAAAAGGTAAATGGAAAAACCACAAAAAAGAAGCGTCCCGTTGCATGTGAGCCGCCACTGAGAATGAATGAAACTTTGCGGCTGGATTATCCTGGTAGCAAAACGCATGGTGCATAGGAGAGTGAGTGGGTGAGTGAGTGGTTTAACCCGTCCTCTGTCTGTGTGACTGTCGAGTTCCCTTTAGAAAACGCAATAGGTCTATATTCCTGTTGCCAGAAGAAGCTCGAGTTCGCCCACCCCAGGGCTTTTTTCTCTCTCGCAAAAAGCTCTTTTCTCGAAGATGTGTGCCGTATCAAAAGTACTTTCTCTAGGGCTTGAGGGAGGAGGGCGGTTGGTTTTGGTGAGTCTGTTTAAGCTTGTCGATTGAAACATTCGTTCGTGGGACGGTATTATTCTCTCTGGCTATCAGGGGTTTCCCCTTTCCTTCAGTTGTGAAGGGGCGTCTGTTGGTCCCACGCACCAGCCATGGAGACCAACGTTGAAGCGCTTCGGAGTACCGATATGAGGAGTTTAAATCAGTTCTGCGGCGTCCCCACCCCTGGCTAATTTCCGGGTCTTCCCCAATCCTATTCAGAGCCCGCGGGCATTAAACCAGCTCTTGACTCGACACTTCCCCGTCCGCCCACACTGCTTGTCGAGCAGAATGCAAAAAGGATACGTAAAATATCTTCAAAAATACCCGAGGGGTTTCTTGTCTCTCTTTGAGCTTGGTGGCGCTTTAGTTCTGAGAACGCCATTCCACGAAGCTAGTGGAGAGGATGCTGCCGTATCCGGATTCTTCGATTTTAAATACTTCGATATCAGATGATTTTTCTCGTTTTCGAATGCGCCAGACCCCTTCGTGGTTGATTACAGATTTAAGAACTAAAAGAAAACGGGGGGGTTACATAGTTAGAGAACTGGAGTGACCAGTATGACAACAACCTTAACAATAATAGGGAGTGGGATGGGGGGGAGGGTAAAGGGGATTGAAGGACTTACACCCAAGGAATTCCGACGTGAAATTGATACAAATATTCCCATCCCAACACCGACTTCCCCTCGTCACGATTTTCGGAATATCCGCCGTCTGCAACTCCTCCAACCGATGCACGATTCCGTGCTGATCGCGGAATCCAACTACGATTTTGGGTACGCCGAGGAGGAACGACTGGGCCCAGAATTTTAGCAGTTTGCGTTCGTATTTGAGGGCGTCGCGGGCGCTGTGTATTTCTGCGGATGTCTTTAGTTCGACCCAGTTTATGGGATCGTCGTTTTTGTCGGGTTTGCAGTCCCAGACTGGTAGTTGATGGGTTAGATTGGTTATACTTGTCAAAGCATCACATGCACTGAGGGTGAAGATTCAGATAGAAACGGGGGATAAGGTCATAAAAAGAGCTCACCGGCGTCTACCTCGCCGCCAATGACGAGTCGGTTGCCTCCAATACCAGTCTTAACGACAGAGCAGTACTGCGCCTTGTTATTCACAACTTTTTCTTCGCGAGACTCGATGTCATCGCGAGAGGCTGCGTCCCATGGTACCTCGAGGAGGGACAGAGTTTCGAATTTATAACCTGGATTTTGATATGGTTAATTCGAGAAGCAACATATTTCCCAAGGGAGGACCGGTTTCATCATACCCCAAAATGCCATCATATCCTGTGACGGTGCGCCTGGAGCCGATCTTTGCCCATGCTGTAGTCGCTTTTGTGCTAGCTTATACTCTTTCTCTTCTTCAATGAAGCTAGACGTGAGGAAGTAAAGGGGTTAGATATACGCAACTACCAATGCCTGATCGAGTATTTATAGCTGAGAAACTCACATCGAACCCTTAATAAAAGATAAAAGTCAGCGGTTAACATTCATCTGCGGGTGGGATTTTATGACATGGGGAAGAGCAGTGGCGCACTTGGAAATACGTCGCATTCATCTCGAACCTAGAACGCACCGTGATATCTCAGCACTCTGCCAGTGTTTCCTTAACAGCAGTTCCCGGGGGGCGCAGATGGACCATACCCATTCCAATTATCAAATGGTGCCGTCATTATCTGTTCTTAAAGCGTTAGTTTCGGTTTATACATCTGAGCGGAGAGGCCTCAGATTGCGATGTACGTGTATATCCAATACCTTCGTCATCATTCCTCTCCACGTTACTATATCCGCCTCACATTTCTTCCCCGTCGACTTCTCCAGCGCGATTATTGTATCAAGAAGCGCATCGAGATGCTCATCCCCAGCATCATCAAGTTGCTCAAACGTATCAAACCCCCGACTCAAGTCCACAGGTACTCGCGGTGGGTAATAATATCGTAACGAAGATTCATCGAGGCGGAATTGGTGCTGGTTATCGTAGGAGAAGTATGCGATTTCCTTTTTTTATATATATCGAAGAATTGGTTAGATAAGAGTATTTTCCTGGGGTTTCAAGCTGGCGCACTGGAAAGGGAGAGAAGCTCTAATAACTTACCTTTGGCCGGCGAATTGCTGCATTAGAACCCGCAAAGCGAGCTACAGGCTGTGTGCTAAATACTTGAGACTCCATGCTAGCAGCTCACAAATCATATCAAGAAATCTAATTCGAAATGTAAAGTAGAAATAAGAAAATTGCTTGAGAAGCAAGCTGTCGCTGAACATCGGGTACATTGATCGATGATGTCGAACTCTCGCGCTTATCGCGCTTAATATAAAGGCAAGCGTCACTCCTCCCTCATTCCGTTATGAGATCTTCGTCAACAAACAAAAGCTACGTACACTTCCTACGTCATCCCACAGGACCGTTTGGGTCCGAGTATTCAAGGCCTTACGTGTGCGGGAATATCTCGTCGATAGAAGCCTCTCCAGCCTGATTCCTGACTGCAGAAATAACTGCGCACCTTGATCGCGGTGCTTCATCCCAAACAAACACACATCTCACAAATTGCTCCGCAAGAGAACCGGAACCATGACGTCCCAAATCTCCAAAACTATAGCTCGCCAGCAAGCGAAGTAATAACCCCCCTACCTCTCAACCCTTCTCCATTTCCGTCTTACTCCCCCCAATCCCTACCCCTCATCACCCAACCACATCCTTCTCTCCTCCCCCACACCATAACCCGCAAAGCTAACCCATCCTCCTTCTCTATCCAGAATTGCCGCGGGAGCCTACTACGAGTCCCACCAACAACTCCGCGTCATCGCTGCGCGGTATCTCAAACAGAGCAAGTACGATGAAGCCGCGGATATTCTTGCTGGAGGCGCAAAGGCGCTGTTACAAGCTGGATCACAGCAAGGTGCGGCGGCCAGTGGCGGGGATTTGGCGATTATGTTGGTCCTGGAAGTGTATAATAAGGCGGAGTGGGAGGTTGGTGATGATGAGGCGGGGAAGAAGAGGAAACGTAAGTTAATCATTTTGCCATTTGCGGTTTGTGAGAGAGGGGAGGGGGGTTGGGGACGTGTGTCGCTGGAGTTCCTTTGAGATTTGCGGGAACTTTTATTTTCTACGATTTTTGGCTAATTGGACTCTGGTGACAGAACGGTTGATCGAGATATTACGGGAATTTCCAGCAGAGGAGCCAACGAGAAAGAGATTCATAAGTGAAATAATTGGATGGAGTTCAAAATATGGAGATATTGAGACTGGTGATCCAGACTTACATCATGCAGCTGGGACAGCTTTCGCTCAAGGTATGTGGCATTGCTCGTGTTGATCAGCTCTACATCACCCGGGCTAACAATGCCTTGTGTCTACAGACAACGAACCATATGATGCAGAGCGACACTTGGCATTAGGCACGATAGATTCCGCAGAAACGCTCGCGCGGCTCGAATATGACTGGTACACCAACGACGCTGCTCACACTGCAGGAATATACGCCGCGCGCGCCGTCTTCCCATACCTGCTCACCGGCAACGTGCGCAACGCCAACAAAGCCTTTTTGATCTTCACAAGTCGCCTATCCTCCACCTCAAGCAGCTCGCTGGCAGCTCAAGAAGTGAGCAGCCAAAGCGCCGACGTGCGCGTGTATCCATCGCTACCACTCCTCAATTTCACAAGCCTCCTACTCCTTGCCATCCAGCGTAGCAGCGCCGATTTATTCAGACAGCTAACGAGACATTATGCGCCGCATATCCGGGAGGCGGGGGATTGGGATAGCGCGTTGGCACATATTGGTGAGCTATACTTTGGGATTAAGATTCCGAAGCACTCAAATCCACTGATGGACATGATGGGGATGATGTTCGGTGGCGGAGGTGGAGGTGGAGGTGGAAGCGGACAGTCCAAAGGAGGGCGGCAACAGAAGAGTCTGCCCAGAGTGGGTGCGCCACCATCCATGGAGCTTGACTAGATTTATTTTTTAGCCAGGGTAGAGAAGACCAGTTGACCCCTATTTTATAATAATATGATAATGCTTCATCCACTTCGTCAATGGCATCCCATCGTAACGAGGGCTTGATGAATGTCATTGATCAAACGCGAATTTCATCGTCTGCCTCGTACATCCAACGATCTTCATCCAGTGCGGAGACTTTGTTTCTTAGGCTTTGTTGGATAAGTAGAAGGATCTCTGACTCCGTCAATTAGTAAATGTTCGCAGACTCTTTGACACGTTCACCAAGCCGTAGAAGAGAACTAAGGGGGCAAAATAATGAACTCACCTGAAGGCTCACTACTCATTTGTAGATTCCGATTGCGACACATCTCTTCAATCTCTGCCCGCAAATCTCAATGTCAGCTCCGCAGCCCCGCAACAAAGAAAAAATCGGCGTTAAATCAAACGAGAGCGCGCATACTCTCTTTCTCCATCCCACTGATTCCCTCCTCGCCCGCCCCAGTACCACCACCACCAGGCCCACCACTGCCATCAATCCCCTCCATCCCACCACCACCAACACCACTGCCCCCATCGTCCGTGTCTTCCCCCCACATCCCCGCAGGTAGTATCGGTACGTCGACTTTATACCCGCCATTCTTATCACGGGCGACGATATCGCCATTCTCCGCACTCGCGCTAGCGCTCACGCTTGAGAGTGAAACCGCCGTTGTAGGTAGGGCCTTTGAAGCGTGCGGGTGGTGGGAGCCAGCGAAGGAGGAGCTACTTAGTAGACCACCGTTCGCAGCGCCGCCGCTGCTGCCGCTGGTGGTGGTGGTAGCGTTACCGGCGCTGGAATTGTTGGTATTGGTGTTGTTTGTCGATGGCAGCACAGAGGGCGCTGTGACTGTGCTCGTGGGCGTGGGGCGGCGACTGAGATGGTGCTGGAATATGTTGCGCCGGACGGAGGTGGAAGCTATATTAGAGGAGGAGCGGCTGGGCGATGGGTCGCGGATGTGGTGGTGATGGCGCGATGCCATTGTGTTTAGGTGGTTCTGAAAATTAGGGATTCTGTAGGTAAGTAGGTAGGTAGGTAGGTAAGTATGAGCTTGTAGGAGTTGCTCTATAGACTATAGGGCGGATGGATGCATTGGGAGTGCTTGTTTCTTTTTTTCTGGTGGAAACGAATGCCAACGGTTCAAGCTGTTATTGGAGTGGAATAGAAAAGGGATAGAGGTATTGATAGTAGCGAAGGTTCGGATTCGAGTGGTTTATTCAGGGCGGAGTGTTAGAGTAATGATAGGAAGTACAAACGGCAGAAGCTACTCCATACATGAAGCTGTTCTGCATGTAAACAGATGTGGTCATGCTGCATGCAAGGAAGTATGCAGTGCTAGTGGGGAATCCCCGAACTAGAATGGCCCAGGTTCATGTCGGGGTCACGTGGGTCTTCTCTAGCACCATCCTTAAACATTTGAGAGCTCGGGAGACACTTTTGGAGACGGGATCAACAAGGAATAACAATTATCAGTTATTAATGAGGCCTAGTTTACAATGGATAATTATTATTCCGGTTCTAGTAGATCAATATGTAGGATTATTATTGAGTAATTCGTAGATTTTTAGAACCAATAGATTCTCTTATACTTTAGTATGAGAATCCTATTAGCTAGATAAACTGAACTAATGCTAAGGATGGACTACTTATCAGCCCCTGTAAAAGTTTTGCAAATCTGCTGGGCAAGTGGACTCAGAAACCTGATATGGATCTTGCAAACGATTTCCACAAGATATGGTAACAAATGAAAATGCCGGAAGAAGGCTTCCGATGAAGCAGCAAATATGATATCATCTTAGGTGGGGCTGAATCAAAGGCCCGATGCCGAGATCCACTTTCAACCATATCTACAGCCAGTTGACCCGCAATAAAAGAGGCATGATTTAAGAATTACAAATCATATGGTAACCATGCGGCGCTGCTCTATTGTCCTTGTGGATATGACGCCACTTCTTCCCGAATTTGACGTAATAATATGGAGAAACTAAATATGTCGCTGTTTACCATAAAAGAATGCCTCTTCCCTTGACCCCCTCTATTTTCTGAAAACGATTCCCCAGATCTTATTAGAGCGCCAAGTTTCAGCTTTAGAAGTTCATTTTCTTAACCATTGTTTTTATAATCAATTGACTTTGTTGGCAAAATGTCTAGCATTCCGAACAAAAAGCTGAATGATGGAGTTGAAATCCCAGTTGTGAGTTCCCCCCCATTCCCGAAAGAGACTCTAGACTTTGAGGCTTTTCCCCTCGCTAATCGCTTTCCTGATGTACAGCTAGGCTACGGGACTGGTACCGCATGGTACAAGAAAGATGAAAACAACCAAATCGACCGCGAGTTGGTTGATGCAATCAAAACTGCGATTTCGCTAGGCTATTATCATCTGGATGGTGCCGAGGTCTACAGCAATGAAAGAGAACTTGGAGTTGCTATCAAAGAGAGCAGCGTGCCTAGAGAGAAGCTCTTTGTTACTACCAAGATCATCACAAACATTGCTGATATCTCTGCGGCCATCAATACGAGTTTAGAAAAGCTGCAGCTTGATTATGTCGATTTGTATGTACGGTCATTTCTTTTGTCTACCCCTTCTTGAGAGCTTTTGCTCTATCTCTTGGGTTGCCTACTTCTAAGTCACATTGATTGACTAACTAATCTATGTGAGCTCTCCATCACAGGTATCTGGTCCACTCTCCCTTTTTCGCCAAGTCCGATGAAGAGTTGCAGAAGGCTTGGGCAACTATGGAAAAGGTCAAAGAATCAGGCAAAGCACGATCTATTGGGGTATCAAACTTTCTACAACCTCATCTTGAAGCCATCTTGAAGACTGCAAAGGTCCCCCCTTCAATGAATCAGATTGAATATCATCCATATCTTCAACATGGGGGATTAGGTCCCTTCCATCATGAGAAGGGTATTACTACTGCCTCGTACGGACCCTTGACCCCTATCACACGCGCAAAAGGTGGCCCCCTGGATCAAACCCTTGTCAAACTAGCACAGAAGTATGCAACTACTGAGGGCAACATTTTACTTCGATGGTCTATTGATAGTGGTACTGTTCCAATCACCACAAGTGGGAAAGCAGTCCGCTTGGAGGAATATCTGGGGGTGTTGAAATTCCAACTAGAGCCGGTGGAAGTTGAGGAGATCAGAAGGCTAGGTGATCAGAAGCATTATCGTGCATTTTGGACAGATAAATTTGGTCCAGAGGATCGATCATAGCAAACCATTCATGTTTGAATACTGCAATCAGTGACTTTTTGTATTTAATGACATGATCTTTACACTCCTGCATATAGATGGTGATTGAGTTTAAAATCTATCTACACCTTACAAATGCTTATTTGAGTGTTATGATTTTCATCAGATGTAGTAGGACGCGCTGACCACTGCATTCGCATAGATAGGCAGCTAGGTTTCGGTGGGTTCCTACCCGTAACCCGGGCCCTACTTCCCTGCAGGGCCACCACGGATTCGGCATGGACCGTGCCTAGGCAGCTAAGTACGGCCAAACCGATCGGGTTCCTGACGCTTCCGTCCCGAACTATACAAGTTACAGTATATCACGGGAGCTTTATATAGCTACCCTTCCTGCCACAATCTTTATCGAATAAAGTTCTATTCTATCTGTTTACACACTCTTCATCTCCCAAGTCTTGATTGCAAGAGCTACGAATTGACACTATCAAGATCTTGAGAAAATTCAGGAAGATTTTACATCTGGCAGAAGTCACCTCAACAACCAACCACCTTGGAAATACGATGGCAGCTATTGAAATCTTAATCACATCAGACCCTGTCTGTCCCTGGGTTCGTATATCCATCAATTTTTACAATTCGATAAACAGCCAATGTATGTTGACGAATATATACAGTGCTACATAGGTTACCGACGGCTAACCAAAGCCATCGACCTATTCCGCAAAACATACCCAGGCGGCTCCTCATGCGAGTTCAAAATTATCTGGAAACCGTACTTCCTTGACGAAGAAGCTCCAGCTGAGAGTGTTCCTTACCTAGGTATTCCAATTCACGCACAGCATCACTAATTAATTAACCTCCCTCATACTAACCTTGTACAAGAACGCATGGCGCAAAAGATAGGCCCTGACAGAGTCGCAGGATCCCAAGATCTCCTCAGACGTCAGGGTCTAGCTAATGGCATCAATTTCCAATTCGGTGGCCGAATCGGCAGCACCAGACTCGCGCACCAGTTGATCCATACCACCGCGCTGCAAGGAACTCAGGACCAGCAAACCGCCGTCGTCGAGGTGTTGTTCCGCGCTCACTTCGAAGAAGAGAAAGATATCACACAAATAGACACGCTTGTCGAAATTGCCGTCGATGCTGGGTTAGACGCTACTAAAGTTCGAACTTGGTTCGATGATGAGAGTGTAGCGGGGGAAATTGAGTCGCAAGCGAAAAAAGCGCGCGAGCGCGGGATTGTGGGGGTTCCGTATTTTGAGATCGGGGAGCATGAGTTGAGCGGGGCGCAAGACGTCGGAGAGTTTTTTGAAACGTTTGTTGCGGTTATGGAGGGATTGGGGAAGGAAGGGGTGTCGGAGGGGCCTGGTGCTAATCATTGTTAGGAAGATACTTTGGTGGAAAGGATGGGTTTGTTTATAAATAATGTGGTCATTGTTTTACGTCGAACTGATAGATAAGCGCCCTTTGTTCTAGTCTTTCCATCGATTGACACCAAATATCTAGCCAGGGGTAAGGCTGGGCCTGGTGGGGCCGAGCCAATCCATAATCCAGGGGCCCGCGCCACCTTAAGCGCCAGCAATAGTTAGTTGCATCACCATCGTTCTGAACCCCTGAGTCTGTCATCACTCATAGTATCCAATGACAATAATGTATGATGCAGAGAAGAATGGCCTTAGCAGCAGATTGACCCTTTTTTCCGGGGACACAGACGGCCATGTCCACGAATACATCTACAACGACGAGGATGAAAGCTGGAGTGACGGCTTTACATTCCCAAGCAGCAATGGCTATGGTGGCGCGTCGGCCTGGTCCCAAGATAGCTGTCTTACTACTATGTACTTATTCATGCTCAGTGAGTCGCAGATGATATATTTCTGGCACTACGATTATAATGAAACGGAAGAAAAGAAAGACACCGAAAACGGGCCCTGGCACCTCGGTCCAACCAATCATACAGCTGTCATGGCAAATGCGAGCATGTGTGAGTAGTACTTGTTTGTGTTCCAAGGCGCCGATGGCAGGATTCAGGAGACCAATTCCACTACGGTGGTGGACGTGGACTCGATGCGCTGGCATACGACGTATGATATTAGCGACAACGCTGTGATGGAGAATTCGGCGTTGAGTTGTTGGTATTTGTTCCCGTCAGAGCATGAGGAGGATGAAAAGAGGATGATGTTTCAGGTGTTTATCAAGCGAAGAGTAGTGGGATTATAGAGCCAAAGAGGTATTGGGAGGCGGATAATAATACGGTGCCTGGAACGTAGCATTATGAAAGGTATTAGATGATATAATTCATCGGCTTCACATAGCCAGACTCACTTCCCGCAGCTGGGTTATCAACTGAGCAAGCTGTTGGATAGAGCCTTCTCACTGCCTGGTACTTGGTAAGATGGCCCAAAACTATGTATAAACTATCTTTCCCCCACTTATACGTTATTTTTCCCTCTCTTATTACTTCACTTCCCACTTCTTTACTTTTCACTTTTCACTTGTTGCTTGCTTCTTGCTTCGCTTGTACTCTTCACTTACTAGTATTAACCCCTTGCAAGTAATTGCTAAGAGACTCCACCTTGGTATTGTCTTAAAAGCCGTTCGATCAGCAGTAACCCACAGAGGTCACTACGCAACGTTGTGCTTTCGGCTTATGTAGTGGAATCTTCTCAAAAGCCTTCTCCTACCCTGCAGCTTCTTGATATATTTCTCTCACGCTTTAACCCATAATGGCACTCCCACCGCATGATCTAGGCACCACCGGCTCCTACACTCCAGAGATCAGACATTCAGCAGCAGAATTTAGCAGGGAGTCTGAATTTCACTCCCACATCCTCACGGCAATCACCAGTTCAGAACACCACCGAGAGTTAATCTACATTAATGCCATCCCTCTCTGGGGTGGGAACGTCGTGCGATTCCTGAATGAAGCTGTCGAGACCAGGCCTGTCAGGTAAGGCAGAATCCGAATTTTTGAGAGTTATGCTCGTCTTCGTTCTCCAGGAAGCATTATAACCCAAGCACGCATGTCTTCTGGGTACGAGTTATGCCGGTAGAACTTCATGACTGCCATTAAAAATGGTACCGTGATCAAGAGGACAGATGGGGACGCGCTGGCCTCCTAACACATGACGAGACGCGGCACCTATGGCCTGGTGTTGGGACAAGTAAGTTTTCCTCTGTCTTTCGCTGCCGTATTCTACTGACTTTTATAGCGATCGAGTCCTTTCAACCGCCGTATGCAGGGTCACGGAAGGAACCTGACTTTTTCCTACGTGCTGATGCCCTTCCCCACCCAACATTTGTTATGGAATCAGGATGGAGCGAATCATTCCCGAGGCTCTAGGATGACATGAATCTGTGGCTTGTCGGTGGTAATGAGGCTGTGAATGCTGTTCTTCCGCTGAAGTGGATAACAATCGGGGTCACGAATCGGGTCAAGGGGTCTGTGGAACTATATACGCTGGACTCTAATGGAATGCCAATACTCTGTCAAACCCAGGTATTATTCGAGGCGCGTCCAAATTTCTATTGCGAAATTCAGTATTAATGAGACCTAGGAATTTTTCCCAGTGCCAACACAATTACAGTCACCTTAACGAATCCGACTGACCCGACGCACACTATTTGGCCCCACCGTTTTCCCCGGCCGGAACCCTGAGGACGAATTTTTCCCAGAAATCGACCTTCTCCGTGACATTGCCACAACAGCTCTGTCTCTAATGGGCCTTATCCCTGTCTAACTCCCATGCATCAGCAGCATATATTTTGCATCATGTGATGGGAAACATGCTTAAAACAGCATCGAAACCAGGCACTCTCATTCGGCATTCCCCTATGTTAACAGACTATAGAGGTATACCATACCATGGGGAATTGTCTTGTGGATACGAACCTAATCTGCCCAGTGATCCAATGAGCCTCGACTCAGATGGGTAAGGTCGCATCTAACCAGGGCACGACCCTAGGCAAGATCAGCCCAGGTGAGGCCAAGATTCAACCAATTGAACAACAAGCGCCTGGCCTCCTCTAGGGATAAGAGCTGTCACCATGGCTCCTCGCGAGTTACATCCACATACTCGAGGCACTTCTCGCCCAGAAACCATGCAGCCCACTCACCCGGGATACACCGCAAACAGTCGGATAATACTGTATGCACGTAGTGGACAGGCCGTGGTCGAAGATTGGCCTGAGTCGTCTCTCATTGTTAACAGCCTCGGAAGTCGCATATCCTGTCTTGTGTAGCAGCAGGCATTTTCAAGCCGACGAAGCTTTGGGCCGAAGCCTAGTTGAAAATGTTCCACAAGGCCTTCAGTCGCAGGATACTATATATCTACCAGGCTCCATTGCTGATATGGCCAGCCAGGCGATCGAGCAGATGCTAGTTGAAGTGAGATTTCATTTTGGATATGTGTATCTTTGGAGCAACGCATATACTTCCAACTGTACTAGGGGACAGCGTCGGACTAGCGCTGAGATTCCTTTGATCACCATGACCGGAACTTGGGATCACATTCCCAACTCCCTGACAGTGCAGCCTTCCACAAGTTTAGATACATAACCCTTGGTTGTTGGTGACTACACGTGGGGTCCCTCTGGAGTCACTTATGCCGATCATAGGAGATCAGGGTCAACATTCTTATTCCGCAAGGGAAGCAGGACTGCTTGATAGATTCGTGGATTCAGTATGTACTGTTCCCGCTCCATTCCACAACGTGCAGTTCACGTCTCTTGAGCATCAAGGGTGGCAGTGCGGTTGAGCGCTCGCACCAGTTTCGGCTACAGGATCTGATTACTGCTGGGAAAGCAAGGCCCGGGCAGATTGTCACGGCTGAGATTGATATTGAGGATGCGCCGGGGGCGTATAGGTCGTTTTCGAAGCATGACGTGATAAACGTACATACATACATACCGAGCCTATAAACAGAGCCATCAGGGTACGTACAACCGCACTGACATTCGAGAAAGGTGGCGATTCGGTTTGATAAGGAAAGAGATTGGCAAGGGGGATGCCAACGCAAAGACCGTCATGATAGCGATATGTAAGGTCAGGTCCACTGAAAGGGGTCACTGGAGGCTTCCTCTATGAAATATTTTCAGTGAATTAGATTTTAATATGCTCAGGACTCAAGCTGGCGATGACTGTGGCAATGAGCTCAGGCTAGAAAAAAACCAAATAACTCAAGGAAATGAGAGAGAGCCCACAGCTCGTGATACTGCCTGGGCTGGAAAAAAGGAAAAAAAACTTGTCCTCAAGTAGAAGAGTAGAAAGTTAAGATAGGAATTTTACAGAGATAAAAGAAAGAAATTAACATGTGTGCAAAAAGGAAAAGATCTGATTTGGTCATACTCCATACTGATCTAGAGAGTAAAAAAAAGTTCGAGCAGGCGCGCAGTTAGATATCAATTTTGTAGCTAGGACTAATAGCCCAAGCGCGCGTTGTTACACAACTGCTATTCTTGTGTTTTGTTTTGAAATTAAACCCATAAATGGAATAGACCATGGAAATTCTTGATGTTATCTTCCCTGACATTTTTATGAAACATCTTGCAGTGCTAACGTAGATGTTTTTCTGATAAGCGCCTAGCGCCGCCTACCAGCACACAAGACCAAAGGCTTGGCGTGATTGGCCCAAGCGGCAAACGTTTCGACGTTCTTTTGAACTTCAAGCCAAAATACATGCCACCACCGCCTCTGGTTTCGGCGGCTCCCAACCATTTCTAATGATAATGGGATGGCTGCCTAGTAGCTCCAAATTGAGCACTTAAACTCACCGTGGAGGCTATAATATTTCTCCCAGTAGGCATGTCCCAAGAGTGAGATCAGGTCACGTGCGGAGGTCGGCAACCTTGGAACCTTCTAAGGTTGCCTTCTTCCTAGGTAGTAGAGGGATTTAGCAGTCGGTATTAGAACGTAAATTCTTCGTCGTTTTACCATATATAGCTAGAGCCGTGGAGCCGCGGCGTTTTTTGACTTTATTAGCACCCCCCACCCTACGAACGAATGCGGTAGCGTACACGTTCGAATTATCATATTATTCTATATTAAATAGAATAACTACAGCTTTACAAATTCTTCCATAATATTTTACAAATAATACCCTATTATTATAGTGGCACGGCAGTCTAGCTTGCTTAGGTTTAGTGAGACGAGACTAAGTTACGTTACGTTCGAAGACTGACTGCTAAATCTCTCTAGTGAGGTTCACTTAGTCTCCCTACGTGACATCACCTCACCTGCAACAATTTTGTCCTGGCGTTCCCAAAGAGCAAGGATATCTGGGTGCAATGGGGAATTAGAAGATATCCTGCAGGGTGTCTGGCTTATATCATATTATGTACTGCTATCTAAATCTTGCTGGATACTAATTTTTTGAGCCAGTCCTTTTTTGTTTCCGCCTCCTGATGCTGAGTTGAACCACCATCAACTTTTAGAGGCACTACTAGATTGCAGCTCTTACTACCCATCGGGCCTATTAAACGGGAAAGGCATAGAACCCTGTATTTGGCGTACAGGCCCTGTTGTTAGAGCCGATTAACAATGGGGTCCGGGCAGGAAGATGACAAGATCAACTTTGATAAAGCTGGCTCGAGGGCGTCAGTACGACACCTTCCGTCCAAACTGAGCAAACTGAGCAGAGTGAAGGATGTGGAAGACCTAAGCGAAAGCCACAACTCCAACATCAAAAAGCAGGCCAACCTCCACGCAAGTGTCAACATCATCGTCATCATCAACGACAACAACAGCACCATCAAACCTTTCTACCAACATACTCTTCTAGCATACAATCCCCTCATAGTCCAGTCATTCCACGCGAAGGCCTGAGAAAACGTATCCCAAAAAAGTCACCTCCAGCAGACAGCCCTGATGAAAAGCCTCCCGCACCGAAGAAGAGACGCACCCAGCCCAGATCTGTTCACTTTTCTGAGACAGGCGAAACCCACTCTGAGTCCTATGTTACATCCCGCTTGCATCACTCAGCACGGGCTCAGAGATGCAATCTCCATGTAGCTGAGCCAGCAGTGGTTTTCATTCCAATGGATAGTGAGGAGAAGAAAACCAAAGAGGTTCAGGAATTTATGAGACAGCTAGTAGATAGAGTTGAGAATCCACTTCCCACATCTCTCAGGTAAGAAATCTAACTCCTTTCACCTTGATATTTACATACATAGATATGCTGTAACATTGACTGACTGTTCTCCCCTATACATGCAGATCTCGCCTGCGGGCCCAGAAAATTGGCGACGATCATGGTCAGCACGATGATGCAACTCCAGAAGAGGCCAAGCTGCGGGATTCCATCGAGGAGATCATGGAGGATGTGAATGAAAAACTGGGGAAAAATGGTGATGAGACTGCATGGACAGAAGTTGTCACTCCTCTTCTGGAGTTGATCATCGACCAGCGAGGTGCCCTGTTTGAGACGATGCAAGTGTATGTCTGGGCTTCTCCATTTCCCCAACCTTTTAGTCCCCACCTCTACAACAGAAACTAACCCCCCCCCCCTTCTCTCTCTCTAAGGTATCTTTATTTTGTTGTTTCTTTTCTGATATCGCTAATATGGATGCCGCATAAACAGCCAAGCTGTCTCCATCAGCCCACAATCGCTTATTCCAGCCTTTGTCAGACAACCCTTTGCATTTAAAAAAGTCAACATTGCCGTCTTTTTGTCCGATTCCAGACAGGAAATTCAGCGGCTATACGTGGCAATACAAAAAAGGCATCCACTGCTCCTTCTCAGTCAATCAGAGGATGCGACTGTCGGCCACTTTTTCCAGTTTGCCGCCTTGGAAGTCAAGAGTCCGGATGGTAGCTACTATGGTGCCAGTGTCCAATTTGCTATTTGGCTGGCAGCAGGTCTTGAGAAGATGAGACAGCTTAAGGACCTTGCTGGTGCTTCATCTTCTGGTGGTTCTCCTGCAGACCAGCTGTCAGACCCTGGTTCCCACCTCCCTCTGTACCCTGGAATAGCAGTGGTGGTGCAAGCGTGGTACCTGCATCTAGCAGCAAAGGCAATGGATGGGACTGTGGTAAGTACAGAGCTATTGTCCTTCATCTGAGAATAGCAAGCAATATTTACTGACAGTGAGTATTATTGCTGTGTAGGCGATCTACGCCCCTTGGTTGATTGGTGACACCACTAACCGGTGGGGAATATTCCGCATTGTTGCCGCGCTTGAGGCCCTCCGCTCTTGGGGCGAGGCAATCTACTACCCATGGCTTCGAGATCACATAATGATGCCTCTAGCTAGCGAGATGCTGGCCTCAGATCAATGGACGACAGCGACTATTTCAAGCTCTGCTGCTTCCGGTGTTGTGGAACAAGAAGGACAGAGCGAATAAATTGACGAAGAAGAGGAGGGCATATGAGTTTTAAGTGTAATAACCCTATTCCTGCTTGAGCTAAAATGCTCCTCTTGTGAGATGTTAAAGAACTAGATTTTCAAATCATCCACAATGGCCAGTGGGTTTGAGGCTGGAAGTCTGAGTTAAGGGGCTGGTTGTTATGAAGCCTTGGTCCCCGCTATCAGGAGATAATTGAAATACACAGAAGAAATTGAACATTGCAGTGCATTAGGTACGTAACATTTTCCCTTTCCTTTTGCATGAGTGAGAAGATAATACATATTTCAACTATTGGTGCCAAAGCATCAGGACTATGATATCTTGCATGCAGCCGGCACCAACTCTCAGCGAGATGATTCTCCTCCTCTACCACCTGATGTTACAAAATTGCCTCCAATCTCTCAGCCAGGATGCCAGTGAAACTAGGAGACCGTAAAGGGACCATTTGCCAGAGTGATGCGCTGCTGGTGTCTCCGCAGGCCCGGCAGCTTGTATGGAGTACTCTCTGCGAGGCTCGAAAATACGATCCGTGGGTGCTGTAAAAGGGTTATGATAAGGAACGGACCTGACATTTAATATGCGGTCCGGATAAGTCGACATCGAAAACAGCTCTTACGCGAATACCTGCAACCCTTAATTTTTTGGAGCGTTCTGCACAACCTCATTTGCACTTGCATCGAGGAGATTCCTGCACACAAGCTCTGCAACAAACTTGGTGATCCAGTTCTGGCAATTGCTCAGCTGGACAGGTGCTTTTGGAGGCTGGACAGGGGAACCAGAAATTAGCGCAATCGCAGGCTTATTGCTCTTAAGCGAAACTTACTGCATTGCTTGCGACAGGGTTCAAAGTCGGTCCCGGTGCAGGAACTGACAAGGCAACTTGTTCGATTGGATCAATAATACGAGATTCCGAGTCAACAACAGTGTCGTCGGAGATCTCTCCTAATTTGATGACGACAAAGGTTCGAGTGGTTTTTGATAGGTCAAAGACCGGATCGATCGAGTGCTCGAAGCCGGTGTGCACGCTCCCGTCAACTTCGATGACTTTGCCCACATTCTTGTCGTCTGCGCTTGGTATCCATAAAGCCCAGTGGGCTGGGAAGAGCGGGGAGCGAAAGACAAGAAGGAAAACCGTTCGAGACATTTTGGTGGATTTGCAAAAACAAAAAAAAACAAAAAAGAAAGCAAGGGGTAACTAGATATTAGTAGGCACCATGCTGCTGCTGATTGAAGATCTCATGCAAGCTAAGATTATTATGCACAACACCAATGCAGTGCTCACGAAGTCCAGTCTGATCCTGCTTGACTAATGTGGCCACAACATTGTCCACTCCCAATTCTCTTGATGGATGCCCAGATTGAGCGAGAAGAGGATGGCTGTATGCAATATACTCTATAAATTAGATTCAACAACCTAGCACGACATGCTAATGAGTTAACTATACTTATTCTCTCACAAAACCAATAGTGGGCTATTGTTCATTTAAAAGTCTGCAGTTGATAAAAATGCCCCACTCAGAAGTTCTAGGTACTTGAAACTAGGACATATATGAAAATTTCAACAACGGGGCTGCGTGGCCTAATGGTAAGGCGTCAGACTTCGGATCTGAAGATTGCGAGTTCGATCCTCGTCGTAGTCAACTTTTTTTAGTTTGGTTCCACCCACCAATTTCTTTTTTTTCTTGTGGCAGCAATATGTATCGTATCGCATGACGCCCTAATAGCACATAGTAGAATCCTGTGGGTTTGAAAAGCAATCGGATTAACGGTCAATTATGGATAAAGGAAACATGTATAGTCACCTGAAAGTAATATTATTGCCCATTTAGAGTTATATGTATTTTGCTATTGTTTTGCTAGCCTAGGTGTTCCCCAAATCAGTAGGTTTGTCCAACAGATGACACTAAAATATATATTAGTCTCCGTATTGTTGTACCAAGTGTACATTTATTGCTGAGGCATCTGCGGAGCATGTATAGATAAATTGATAAATTAGACCAATCAACTAAATCGTGCCCGAGATTGTTCTAAATATACAGACCCCACTGTCCTTGCATGGCATATGTGCATAGAGAATCACCTCAAAAGTAGAAGTGTGTAAGACAGCTTATTCCTTGCATAGCTTAGGCACAAGCTTCGCCTTCTCCCCAACCAACCCATCAAAATACGCCAAAAGCGTAGAGACAGGAATCATATCCAAAGCACCCAAATCCGGGTTCGAGCTCCTCATAACCTGTCCACTAAATAGTACACGAACGAAATGTTCCTGGTCCCTTCCCCTCCGTCCACCCCGCTTTCGATAGAGTTCGAAGACTACTTCAGATCCCATACCGGGCCAAACCATAACATCAAGCTGCAAAATGGATAACAGCCGCGACAGGCTCCCGTCGTGAGCAACGTTGTGTCGATACAACATCTGGCCGTCTCTGCCGGCAACTTGGTCGCGGATATGCTGAGCTAGCTCTGCGACCCACACACCTAGACTGGCGGTGCTGGCTGCAAGGGAAGTAGGCGCATCTCGATAAATGTACGAGTACTCAAATTGGCCAAGTCGGAATACTGTATCGGCCATTTCTCGGGTGACGCATTTTGACGGGTCCTCAATGTTACATGGTAGTGATTTAGCGTGGCAGAGACGTGCGGAGAGGTTGTCAAAGTAGTGATCGAAGCTGGAATGCCAGCTAGAATCGCCTGGAGAGACGCCGGAGATGGCATCTAGTTTCTCAAATAGGGATTTGGCTTTTGAGAGGTGTGCGGCCCAGGTGGTGTCTGGGTCAGATTTCGCGTCTGAGAAGAGCGCGCTGGATTTGGGACAGGAGTATGATGGCTCAAGGGAGTCGGTCGTTTCAGACTATCGTGGTGTATTAGCTGGGAAACTCTGTGTGATGGTGGCGGCTATAGGATGAAGGCTTACCTCAACCTTGACAGGGATGTCTTGTTTCGGGCTATACATCCCATCAATAAGCATGCCAGCAACCTGGCTTGTTATGACGTTCGTGGTAACTCTATAAGTCACCTTCTTGCTGTCGAATCGCTTGGGGAGGAAGCGAAGTAGGCCATAATACACATCATAGATATCACGGCCATGCTGCCACGAATCGTCCAACCCCTCCTTCGTGATTTGCGGAAAGGTGCAAGTGCCTTTAAACCCTTTGACCTGGAACGGGTTTATTGGGTTTTCAAAGCCTTCCCAGTAAACATCGGTGCTCTTATGACCAGACATTGGCTGGCCATAGTAGTACAGCCCCTGGTCGCTGCAATCCCACGGATAAGATTCAACGGGAAACGTGTTATCCGCATAGCTGGAGTCCAATTAGCTGGTGCAACACTTTTCATATGGTTCCTTTCTGCTGCAGAACTTACGGAGTTCTTTTATGGTGTCTATGGATCTGGCACACAAGCACACGCTGTCAGTTCAAAAGAAATGCATATCTACTAGAGAAAGGTGTGGTTAGAAACATACCACTTCGACATACTGGAGCTCGTACTCCTTCGAAGCCCTCGGGTACTCCCGTTTCCGTACATGAGGCATGTTACACCAGTTGTACTGGCCATAATCCTTGTTCGGATTCTTTGAAGAATCAAAGATGAAACCATACACCCCTGTGCCATTAAGAACCCTATCGAGATCGTTTATTTCAGTTGCACTCGGCGCATGCCAGGAAACATCCACAGCACGAACATGCTGCGTCGCGAGCAATGCAACCAACGGCAACGACCACGACCCCGGGGCCATTTTACGGTGGGAGAATAGGATGGTATCTACAAAAAAAGGTGGAGACACCAGGAGCCAAGCACAAAAAGAAGATGGCAAGTAACAAAGCAGCAGATAGCCAACAAGGAGCCCGGATACGAGCCATGTTTATATAGATCACAACGGCTACAATGCCGAAACTGCTCGAAAGATGGGAATAGCAACAAGCTCCGAATTCTGCGCGGCAACCCTTGGATGATTGCGGCTGTTGAGGGATGTAACCTGGATAACTAGAGCTGGCTAATTAAAACCCTTGTTCAGTTGTTATTTAGCTGGGAGTGGGGAGGGTATTCGGAGTAGTTGACCCGGGAAATAGTAGCATTCGATATTATCTTGCCTATTAGATACATCAATAGAGAAGGTGTCGCCTTGGGTGGTACTAAGAAGAGCTCCCCTTGTGAGAGTTCTGTACTACTGTATAGTAGCTGAGCTCCAGCACGTTGGGATTTGGAACGCTAATTCCTCCAAGACAGCACGTGGGAGGGGTGTAGCATTTGAGTCGTTAGGGGTTCAAGGAACTTGTCCAAGACGCAATAATGTAATCTTAGCCAGTGGAGTAAGAAAAGTAGCTGGGTATTCTTTTCCACCGGGGGGATGATAGAAGAATTCGGCGTTCTCCTTTTGTGTACTTTGTGGTTGTGAGAACATTGAAGTCGTTGAGATGTAGATGGAGGGGAAAGGGGTTGATAGATTACATAAGTCCCAGAGAGCTTATCGTCCGATAAGGGCTCGACGCGACACGTGCCCTCTCAACGCGTCGCTCAGCCTTCGAATTGATATCGCGTCTTCCCTTTGAGAAGACAAATGGTCAGCATCATCATTAAGCTACGCATTGAGTAGGACTATTTCATATTCAAACTTCACAATGGTTCAAGCAGAGTCATCCACGGCCGCTGCAAAAAATGGCCTGCGCGCAAATACAGCTGGCGCCCCACCAGATTATGAGCTCCCTTGGTAAGGACTCCCAAAAATCTATACGAAATGCACATGTGTCAGGACCATTAGAAGAGAAGCTATAGGCAAAACAGTAACTTAGCTATGTGAAAGATAAATGCTGACGATAATTTGAACAACATAGGGTTGAAAAGTACCGACCCGTGTTCCTCGACGATGTGGTCGGCAACACCGAGACAATCGAGCGACTCAAGATCATAGCCCGCGAAGGCAACATGCCTCACGTTATTATTTCTGGTATGCCTGGTATTGGCAAAACAACCTCGATTCTGTGTCTAGCAAGACAGATGCTGGGAGATTCCTATAAGGAGGCTGTGCTGGAGCTCAATGCTAGTGATGAAAGAGGTTGGTCTATTGGATCCGTACTGGTTCTATAAGCTATCGGAGAGGAATAATCTCGTTACTGACAGTCTGCTCTCCTTTAGGTATTGATGTTGTGCGGAATAGGATAAAAGGATTCGCACAGAAAAAAGTCACTCTGCCACAGGGACGTCATAAGCTGGTTATCCTTGATGAAGCAGATAGGTACATATCGATATTCCTCTTCTTTTGATTTCCCTCCCATTCTAACCTTGCTATCTTACGCAGCATGACCTCCGGCGCTCAGCAAGCCCTTCGACGAACTATGGAAATCTACTCAGCAACAACCCGCTTCGCTTTTGCCTGCAACCAGTCGAACAAGATCATCGAACCCCTCCAATCCCGCTGCGCCATTCTCCGATATTCCCGTCTGACAGATTCGCAAATCGTCAAGCGACTAATGCAGATCTGCGAAGCGGAGAACGTCAAGCACTCGGACGATGGCATAGCGGCTTTGGTTTTCAGCGCGGAGGGTGATATGCGTCAAGCCATCAATAACCTACAGAGTACGTGGGCTGGATTCGGGTTTGTCAGTGGAGACAATGTTTTCAGGGTCGTCGATAGTCCGCACCCCGTTAAGGTGCAGGCTATGATCAAGGCTTGTTGGGAGGGCAAGGTCGATGCAGCTTTGGACACACTGAACGAGCTTTGGTAAGTTCACTTGCGATGACAACTTATTTCCAAGCTCCTTCGAGAAAATGCTTTGTACTTCTCTTTGTGCTTCTCATGCTGACATCTCTTTTACCTATAGGGACTTGGGATACTCATCCCACGACATAATCAGCACCATGTTCCGCGTAACTAAGACCATCCCCACACTATCAGAGCACTCGAAACTAGAATTCATCAAAGAGATCGGATTCACGCATATGCGGATTCTCGAGGGCGTGCAGACTCTCGTGCAGCTCAGTGGATGCATAGCCAAGCTATGCAAAATTAACATGAAGCCAGAGTTTTTTAACCCGCTACGATGATTGTGTGTTTGGTGAACGAGTTAGTAAGAAAGACGCTAAAAGGAGAGGACATGGGGAAGAGCTTCCTTTTTTATCTGCCTTATGTGGTACATCTTCTGTGTTTCTCATTTAGTGTTATTTACCCACAGAGCATTGCGTCAAGGCGTTGGAGGTGTTATATTTCATCATTTCTTTTTTTCGGCAGGTTTCCTTTCTATATGCAAAATATACAAGATGTTGAATCGAGGTCGGATTAACTTTAATTATGTGTGAGTTTTGCGATAAACCTCAAAGCTTGCTGGATAAATACTTCGCTCTAGAGCTAGCAGGG